>JAGFMF010011863.1:300012-325236 GCA_019455555.1 Galemys pyrenaicus
CTCATCATAGTTTTCTGATTCCCCCCTCCCCAATTTCTTCTTATCAGTGTAGTCAGAATTATTCTTTCATATGCAAAGCTAATTATGTTGCACTCCTACATAGAATGGCTCCATAGACCCTCGGAGATGAAGATGGACTTCTTAAAAAATCCTAAAAGACCTTGAATGGATCCAACTGCTACTTGCCTCTCAAGCATAGTATCCCAACATACTCTAGTCCAGTCAGACTGATTTATTCCAGTTCCTTGAATGCCTTGGACCCCCTCTGTCACAGGGCTTTTGCACAGGGCTTCTGCCTTATATTTTCTTCCTTCCAGGCCATACCATCCTTTGCCACCTAGATTATTCTATTCTCCCTCTAGAGTTCAGTTCAACCATTGCTTCCCTTTCAAATATCTCTCCAAACTTCTTAATGAGGTCATTCCTCATTCCTCATGATGCCCTGTGAATCTATTCTTTGTAACTTTTTACACAATTACAAATATATATTAATGTATGCATTGGTGTTCAATAAATGAATTATTCCCTCCCTAGGTAGAAAAGACTTTCTCTGAGTCTTTATTTCTGTACCTTCCTATTTCTTTCTCTTCAGTGGCTCCATCCTCTCAGCATGAGAAGTTGTTGGCTTATATCTGATGATCAAGAATCTTCCCTTTCTGTCAACCCCAGTTCACCCACTCTTTCCTCCATGAACTCTTCTCTTATCTTCCACTCCTTTCTGTGATCCTGTATCACTTTATTTGTATCTTGAATTAGTATCAGTTGTAGACATGTTAGTCTTCTCTTTTGGACTTTAAGGTCATTGAGAAAAGGGGCTCAGCACAACATACTGTTGTAAAAGCTGTATTGCTTAATAAAAATTTGTTAAATTGAAATATCACTTGTTAAAATTCAGTCTATAGGAATAACCTCTAGCAACGACTTAAAGATAATGCTGATACTGGTGATATTTCACCCACTCAGCTTTGCAAAGAGAATGGAGATGAGAAGGAGCATTTTCTCTATACAGAGACAGTGACTAAACATGTGGCAGTTCCTTCAAATTAATTGGAAGTTACTATCATATTTAGGGCCTGGAAAGATCTCTCATTTGTTGCAGATGGCTGGCACTGTAGTAACATTTCTTTGTGTGTAAGGCTGTCGGATTTAGAAATGAAAATGCAGGTCTCCAAGTTAAATTTGAATTTCAAATGGACAACAAATATTTTCTTATATACCTATGTCTCAAATATTTTATAAGGCATGCTTTCATTAAAATATGATTCATCATTTACCTGAAATTCAAATGTAACGTCTTATGCTGTATTTTTTCTATCTTGACCACATACTTCAGCATATGGTTGTAGATGTCTTGATGGTAACTGGTGGTTCCAGTTTTGTAACATTCCATAAAAATTCAATACAAGTACAAAGTGATAAGATGAATGTAATTCTCAATATTTACTCATTTGAATGTGTGGCTGACATATGGCTGCCTACATCATTACTGTATTAAAGAGCAGGTGCTGTTTCTATTTCATTCTTTGTGTATGATCTTGAGGATGTGACAGTCACATAGGAACTAAAAGCATCCTTATGTTGCTCCATATTATAGCCAGGAAAAGGGAATAGACTTTGGTGATAATTTTTATGATGTTCTCACCAAAGACTGAGAGTTAAATCCCAAAATAACACCATAGTTTCCCTTTCATAAAATTTTATATTTAAAAAATAAATACGTATAAACCAATGTTGAATCTTTTAAATAAGTTAACATGAAAGTTCAAGTCATAGTCAAATGTGAGTTTGTGCCAGAGGAGCTTTCTGGGAAAGGAAAAGGAATATATTCCCCAGAACTTTTCTTGAAGACATAGGACTTTTCAAGGAGAAGGAAATAAAAGTAAAGAAGGACACTAGCATTGTGATCAAATTTTCCCTCCAGAAATGCCAAAGTTAGAGTAGTCTTACTCCCTGCCCCCTGATAGAGGAGGCTAGATTCCTACAACTGGGGAGACTTGTTTTGATTTCATTTGTCTTTCTCCCTTACAATACTCAAAATCAGGTTTTAGAAGTAATTTTCAACAAGAATAAAACTCAGTTTGATTGGGCAAGTTTTTATGAGTTAGGTAACTGAATGCATGAATGTGGCCAACCAAAACAGAACATTGTGTCAGTGAGAAACGAAGTGGGAGCTTATTGAGACTAGATTCTATTCTCTTTTGATCATAATGTACACTTGTCTAGATGGTCTCGAAAGAATATGAAAAGGCTTTCTTGGAAATTAACTGTGTGTAAGAATTTTAAATCATTAAAAAATTTCAACCTTCTCATGTCCCTACTGTTTCCCTAGAAGATAATGTTTTGTTTCTAAGTGACCGAGAGTAACCATCAAAAACCTTTAGCTCAAGTTCAGTCTTCAAAAAAAAAAAAAAAAGATTTCTATATTGAAATTAAATATATTTCCTCTTATCTCTATTTCTCTCTATTTTTCACTTTTTCCCCCTCAAGCATATGCTGACACTGGGATCTAAAACCAATTTACATTTAAAAAAAAAATGCCCCATTTGTTTGAAAGACAAAGCTTTTTGGGGAAAACAGAACTATACTAGGTTAAGAATTAGTTTCTCTCCAATAATCACCATTTCCAATTTTGCATTTTAAGATAGTAATAATTTACATGTGCAGCAGGTCATAGGTAATTGAACAGCGTAAGTGACATGGAACTAAGATGTCTATTTGTAGCAGCTCCTTTCTGAACTTTACAGTGTTTCTTTGACAGTGGAAGGAGATGCTTTCAAGAGGCCTGGGAAAGGTCAACCGTAACTTCCAGGGTCTTTAACACCAATTTGCAGCGAATCCTCTTTTAGTGTGTATCTGTGATGGGGGTTGGGGACTTGGGAAGGGACCCAATTAGAGCATGACTGTGCACATGTATTTTGTCTTAAAAAGTGAAAGGGAAGGAAGGAACTTTCAGAAAAAAAAAAAAAAAAAAATACAGCACAGGTTGGAAAAAAATGTTTCCATGAGTTAGGTACATGAGAGCCAGTTCAGCAATTTCTATTTCAATAGAAACCTACTGCTCCTTTGCTGGAGTGAGTCCCCCCACCCCCAGCCCTTCTGGATTCTCAGCTGCCAGTGGCCTAGAAAGTTCAGGACATGTTCAAGCTAATCGAAAATGAGAACACCTGTTGTTTCTCGCTAGGCCGGCCCTGCCGTGGCCAAGTGTCCCAACAGACCTGAAGATACAGCAGCAGCTACAGCCCTGGGCTAGATCTAAGTCACGTGGGGATGGCACACAACCTGGGTGGTAGGATTCAAATAACACAGCCTCAAACCATAGGGCAGAGCAGAACATGCCAGCATGTGAAGAGGCATTTCTGTGAAGTGGAAGTGGGAGGGAAGAGGAGAATTTTGCCTCATGCACACATACACAGATTCACCAAGACATGAAGCACCACACAACAAAGATATCTCTGGAACTGAGCCACAGAGAAATTAGTAGAGGACTGAGGGAGACTAGAGTACAAAGGGTCATTTCTTTGTAGAAACACCCCAAAAAAGGACCATATTCTTTACTTAAACCATGTCTATTCCTGGTTTTGCTTAGTTTTCCTCTTGAGGCACTCACTGTTCCTAAACCCCCAGATGGTTGAGTGTCTCTTAGGCTTGACTCTTTCATGGATCGCTGGGAAGGAAACTAGCGAGTGGAAGAGAGCTGGGTTCAAGTGGGAAAAGCTGGTGTCAGAGCTGAATGTACAAATCTTGTACAGAATATGATCAGGCTCCTGCTTTTCACCTCCCAAACTGAGTCCTATGAGTCCCATCTACCTTAGGGAGGAGAGAGAGAACCATGAGAACAGAAGGCGCTTCTGGATGGAACTTCTCCACATGGAAGATTATTTTTCTCTACAGTAAGGATTTGAGTTCCTCACTTAACTACCCTGGACTTACCTTAACTACCCACTTTGTCTAACGCTAACCTCTATGAAGTATCCCCGTCATGGGAATACTACTAATAAAGAGCAGAAGACCAGGAAACACAATTTAGACAAAATAACCTCTACCACTAGCTGGCACACAACCTTCTCCTCTCATGGTGTGTCAAGTCGAATTTAGACTTTGGTTGCTCTACCAGTCGTGTGACTCTAACTCTACACTACCACTACAACAAATAACTTCTGTCCATCCCTAAAATCTTTATCTTCCGTGGTACATTAGGATGGTGTTGATTATATTGAATGAACTTTTCCATGTTAAAACAATTAAAATCAGGGGAATAAAGTGATAGGCAACTAATTTTTATAAGACTTTCTTATAGGATTATATTTATTATTTCCACCATAGGATATGTTTCTTTAAAATCCAAATTAAATGACTACTTATTTAATATCCCATTACCTCTTTATAGTGCCAAAATTCTGGAGACATTCCTGACCCAGTACCTAGAGGAATGAATAAAATCACGCTGACTTGCAGCTGAAGGCTAGAGTTAAAGGCAGTGAGGAATTTGGAGGAGTGTGGTTTTATTTCCCAAATAGTAAGAAAATCACATCTTTCTGTTGACTGGGGTATTCAAACTCAACGCCTTGTTAAATTGATTTGCAAATGAGTACTTTGAAACTTGTGGGTGCTTTGCTGCTCAGAAATCAGGGATTTAAGTAGGGCTACTGTGCCTACTTCTGGAATCTCACAGAATTCTCCAATACATTTATCCCATTGAAATGCATTGACACCCTCAAAAACTGTTACTGGGATCAGCTAGTAGGTCTCTTTCAAGGACTTGGGGGACAAGAATTCCACTGGGCAAATGTCACATATGTACAATGGGGCACAAGAGCACTTTATGATCATAGAACTGTAGCAAAACCCTCTTAGTAGATTTAGAATGTGATTCTGAGCACTTACTAGTCCCTGTACTCCTCAGTGTGGTAAGGAAACCAGGGATGTTTGCCCTTAGCATTTAGGAGAAATGTTGCAAACCATCCTGGGAAGGAAATTCACAGAGGATGACATGTGGGGACCTCGTGAGACTGGCACCCACCAAGAAGCTTTCTCTTCTCATGGCGTGTCAAGTCAGAGGTAGGCCTTGGCCGCTCTACTTGTTGTGTGACTCTAGCTTTCATCAGAGCAAGCATTTCACAAAATGTCATGACTCTACACTGACTTTGACCTTTAAGATCAATGGTCACTTAGGAGAAAGGCCAACAGGGCCTCTATCCTCTCGCAACCTGAGCTCCTCTCTTCATCTCTCTCTCTCTGATACCAAAATTGGGTGGATATTTGTTAAGTCTTTGGCCTCTCACCCAACCAGTTGCGCCTCTTTTCCTTGGTATGACAGGAAGAGGGAGCTTCATGGCCACCTCGACCAACTGGGAGAGTTCATGGCCACTTCAGGGCTGTTGGTCATGGTCCTCACAACTCTGAGTTGGAGAAAGCTGGGAAAAAACAAGTCCTGGCAGGAGCTTCTGAGAGCCCCTTCACCATGCCCCAAGTGTGCCCCACAGAGTGCATCAAGAGGGCAGTAGGAGCCCTAAAGAAGTCCAAGCTGGCAAATAGCATGACCTCTAGGCAGGAAAAGGAAGTGTACTGACTCACTATGACCACTTTCCATGAGCAAAGCGCCTACCTGACAGGCAGGTGGGGCCTGAATTTTGCACATTCAACAAATAGTTTTAGTAACTGAGCACTTACTATGCATATTTACACAGCAGACTTGTGTTTAACACTAACAGTCATCCTGTGACTGTTCCCATTTCTGCTTCCTTAGTTATGGACTGAGCACACAGAATAGAATAGACCGTATTTCCCAGCTTCTCTTGCAGCTAATTGTGGTATGTCCATGTGACAAGTTGAGGCTAATGGGGTGTATACAGAAGGCTCATAGGCACCTTCTAGAAAGAAGGCCCCCTTTTTTTTCACGGCCTTCCTTCATTCATTCTGCATCCTTCCTGCATCCATGCTGACAGGAATGCAGGTGGGATGCCAAGATTTTGAGTGACCTCAGACATTGTGTTGAGGATGGTGAAACAAAAGAGGAAGAGAGCTGGGTTTCTGTAAACTTAAATGGAGCCCTCCACAGCCCTAGCTTGTTTTCTTCCAGACTTCTAATAAATAAGAAGAAAATTACCTTCTGGCTAGTGTAAGCCCCATCCTTCTAGGGCTTTTCTGTCATTCACAGGGAAACTTAATCCTGTGTTTGTTGAGTCACTAACTGACCGTTTGGGTGAATGAATGAAAAAATTGGAGGCAGTTCTATGTACTCAGTACAGTGTGCTAAGTTCCCTCCACACCAGTAATGAGGCAGTAAACAAATAGACATGGGTCCCAACCTCACACTTCCACAGCTGCATAAGAAAGCCTGACTTTAAACAAGAAAAACAAGTGTGATGTACAGTTTGAAAAGGGAGGGATAGGGTGGTAATATGTGGTTGCGTGCTATAACACTGCATGCAGAGTGATATTTCAGATGAATTGTGAACACTAAGCAAGAGTTAGGAGACGAAGTGCTCTTACCCCTGGGGGAGAGGCAGCATTTCACACTGGGTAAGCAGAAGGCCAACATCTGCAGCACTGTATGCAAGGAGAGCCACATGAGACAAAATGAGTGGCAGGCGGAGACTGTCTCTGCGAAGCCCTTGACACTCTAAGAGTGATCTGTGACCCGGAAATCCCTTCATTCCCTGAAAGTTCATTGGAAACACAGACCCTCGGGTGCTATCCAGACTATGGAAGCACGTTTTAACAAGAGCCCAGGAGATGCATAGGAGAGTTTGAGAAACACTAATATAGGTTACATATAGGTATTTGGGGCATTTTTTCATTTTCGTTACTTTTTTTTAGAGAAAATTAGGGTGTAACCTTTTAAACACAAAAGTAGCATAATCAGATTTCTGGCTCCAGTAAAGAGAATGGGTTGGAAGCCTAAATGGATACAGAGTGACTGGGGGAAGCTGTTGGATAATAGCCGCAGTGACAATAGTGGTTTGATGTGTTTTTCAGGGGACAGTGAGTACAAAGAGATAAGGATGGTTTTAAAGTTCTGTGGGAAAAAACACCAAGAAAGCTAGTGATTGATTGTGGTCTGGGTAAGAGATATGCCAGCTTTTTTGGCTTGCTACAATAGATACAAAGTTATTCTTCTGGGAAAACTCTGGAAGATGAGTGAAGTCTGAGTTGGGGGTGAGGGAAGTCATAATTTGAGATGACTATAAATAGCCCAGAAAATGGTCAGTAACCAGGTGTATAGAGAGGTTTAAATTTTAGGGATTTTATAAGTCAGTGTTCTCCAGGGAAACAGAACTCATAGGATGTATGTGTATATATAGAAAGAGATTTATTTTAAGGAATTCATGCGTATGCTTATAGAGAATTGGTGGTCAAAATCTGATAGGACAGGCTGGCAGCCTGGAGACTTAGGACACAGTTGTAATTCAAATTCACATTCAAAGGTAGTCTCTTGATGCAACATGAAGAGCAAAATTTCAAAGGAAGTCTTCACAAATCCTTTTTCAGGAAAGGCCAGATCTCTATTACATTCTGACCTTCAACTGATAAGAGGCCCACCCAAAAATGGGAAGAATTACCTGACATCCACCTATTTAAACACAAATCTCATCCAAAACACCATTTAGGAGGTTGAGTGCCAACCAGAGAGCTGCCCTCAAGCACATGACAGTTCACTGCCAGACCAGACCCATCTCGAGGATGTGAGGCAAGAGAATGATGGCTTCCTTGGGGCAGATGGAGGCTACAGAGGCCGGGCAGCCTAACACAGAAGCTGAGGCCCTGTCCTGTCCAAGCTGGGAGAACGTTTCTGATACCTGTCTTATTTCATGCCATATTCCAGAGAACAGTGAGGTCTTTATAACGGTGCTTTCCTGCTACTGGTTTGAGGATCTGCAGGGCCACAGCGTTGAAAGGGAATAATAAGATTTATGAGAACATGAGACTGAAATGAGAAAATTTGGTTATATCCTTGCTGTGTGGCCCTGGGTAAGGCATTCTTTCACCTCTCTAAGCATCAGGTTCCTCAGCTATGTATAAGATTCTTAATTCGTGCCTGGCTGATTGTTACGGAGATTTGAAAATGCACTCAATTGTATCTCGCACATGATAAATACAAAAGATAATCTCACTCTCCCTTTGAGACTTTGTCTCTTCTCTCTCTAAAGACTTTATTCCCCAGTTCTCCAACTCACTTGCCAACACTACTCCCAACTTTTGATTTCCCTTTCTACATTTAATTACCATATTTGGTTGTTATCACTCCACAGTTCCTTGCAGGTATTAAATGTGTATAATATTTGCTCACAAAACTAAAACATCACACCTTGTTTGTTTGTAATAAACAACGGCAGCACAAGATCAGGGTTAAGGGGTGGACTTTGAACACATCACCAGTTGAGGAGAAGGAATCATCATCAGCAGAGGTAGGGATCATTTCAAGAAGGTGAGAGTTGAGCTGAGGACCAGGAAGGAAGGAGTGAACTGAAAGAGGTGTTATAAGACAAATTCTGAAGAAGAATGCAGAAGGAGTGAGAGAACATCATATTCTCTCTATTTTATTGTTGTTGCCTTTATAATTTTCATTTCTTATTACAATGTTTTTGAGGGAGAGTGGGAAGACTGGTCTTCAAAATAGAGTAGTAGAACAGATTTTTACTGGACAGGGAAGAGCCATTTTAGACAGCTTCTTGGTATTCAGCCTGATCTTGATATGGGAGGATAGAACAGAGTCACCTGAGATGAGTCACTGGCACCCACCAGTCACTCCTCTGCATTTCAGCACCTGTATCCTGCATCTTATAACTTGAGGTAAAGATAGCCTCATGGAAAGGAAATATGATTGACCTGATCTGTGCAATTTTTCATTTATAGTTGTCTGAACTCTATCTGAGGCAACTGTGGTTAGTTTGTTTTAAAGAAATACGTTGTTGCAGAGTGAAAGAGAGATTGCTAGATCTTTATGTGAATGCGAAGTGAAAAACCTCTCTATTTTTGCAAGCAGAACAAAGCAAGAGTAAAGCAGTAATAAAGAAACACCTGCATGGGCTTCAACTACCACTTTGAACACTCAAGGTGGACTTTTTCGACTAAATGATAGTATGGCATCTATGGGAGGCTTCTGGGAAAAGGCCAGCGTGAGGTCTTGATTTTTCTGTTGAATGCCAGAGAATAAGCACCAAACTGCCATGGCAGGTAAGCCATCAAGCCTGAGCCCAAAGGCTGTAAGATGGTGGCCTGCTTCTGGGACCAGGACACTGGTGGATAAGAACAGCAGGAAGGGTGGGCGAAATGAAAGTAACCCAGCACCTCCCTCAACTCACCACAGACCGTGCCTCTTCCTGCCAGTGTGTACCTGCTACATGATGCTAGTTATGTCCGCATTCTTTTACTCCACTTTACTGGAATATTTTGTAAACTCTCTCTTTGGGGTGATGGCAGTGTGGGGCTCTATGGAATATTTTTATCCTTTGGTATTAGTATTTTGTTAGCCATGAACTTGCTAACAGGATGACTCTTATTGAAATATCCACTCCACCCACTAAGTATTTTTCCTGAAAACAAGTGATTTGTCATAAAGTGAAAGTTTTTAAAAGTCCATTTTTTTAAGATGGATTTATTTGCTACAGACATACCTGTCTATAGCTGGAGATCTGTCTGTCCATTATCTATCCATCCAGCTAGCTAGCTAGAGAGACACAGAGAGAGCGAGAGAATCTATGTGAAATGCTCACATGATTATTATTTTATAGACTTCTTATTCCACTTTAAGGCAATTTTATAATAAAATATCAGCAAGCTTATAAACAGTTTTTTTAAAGGTTCATAATCTTTCTAATCATAACAAAAGAATGGTAATATACTGTACAAGAGTGTGATGGAGAAATATATGAAAGTATTTCCAAAAATCAAATGTAGCACTTTGACATTAATGCTAAGCCCTTAATTTAGAAAATTAGAATCAGGTGATTTAAAATAGAAACTGACATAACTTTATGGTGTGTTTTTTTTTTTTCTATACAAGTGTATCTTCATGAAGTCCCCATTGGCTGCTACCATATTAAGTATTGAAGAAGTGAGGCAGCAACTGGGTATATTCATCTTTATGGTTCCCACAGTTCCTAACATTTGTTGGAATTTGGTAAATATTGGTGAATGGATGAATAAATCTTAGAAGTGATTAAGAAGTAAGAGTTAATTCACAGGGAAATGTAAATAAATATTCATATTATTCTACAGGTAGACAAAAACACTACTACTCCACATTTAACAATAAAAACATGTCTTGCTTTTCCTTTCATTTTTTAAATCTGTTTATCTAAATCAATGAATTTGACATAAAAGGATAGATATGCTTCTTATTTGAACTCCCATATGCCAAACCACCATCACCATGGAATTTTAATAATACTGAAGTTTCTGTACTACTCCTGACATCACAGGGGCCACAGAAAATGCTCCTTTCTGCCATTTCTCATTTTGCTCTCACACAAAATTTTATGATGTAGCTGGAGAATTCAGTGAAACACATTGACTAAGAAAATCCTAAACATGATATCACAGGGTACAAATTAATAGTCTTTGCACTCTAAGGGAATACTTTCTAGCAGGTCAGTCAGGACACTGTAGTTTCATATTAAAAAAATCCAAATCAAATTAGGTTAGGCAGAAAAATGTGCTAATAACAATTTGGTTGTCTCAGAGTAAACTTCTTGCAAGCCTGGCCCTAGAGTCCGAACAATAAGAACAAGGTTCTCTCCGCCCTCTACTTCAAAATCTTGGCTTTTTTTTTTTTTTTTTGCATGTGTATTAATTCTCTCTTGCTATAGACACTCTAAATTCAGGAAAAGTTGTTTACTATAAAATATGTATACAATTTATGATCCAAATATAAATAAATTTTGTCTCTCTGTGTCTGACTTCACAAAGTCCCAAAGAAAATCTCAGATTGAGTCTTGCTGAGTCACATGCCAAAGTCTCCTGCCAATCAGTGTGGACAAGGGGATAAATTGTTTGAGTGACCAGGTCCTACTAGTAGTAAATTAGCAGATGGATGGAAAGGAGGGTATTCGTGCCATAAATATTGATGGTATAGAATTGATATGGCTGAAGTAGGAAAATAAAAGAAACAAAAAATTAGACTAAAGTTTCGATTCTATACAACCAGGATGTTGGTAGCATCTTATATAGAATAGAATCATTAGAAGTAGCACTGTTCCGATAGAAAATTCACGTTTGTATTAGCATCCTCTAAACAGAGAATCAGCAGGGTGTGTGTGTATATGTGTATGTGCACATGCATGTGTGCACAAGTACATAGTGAGGGGAGAGGGAGCAAGAGAACAAAAGATATTCATATCAAAGAATTGGTCACATAATCATAGAGGTTGTCAAGTTCAAAATCTTTGGTAGACTGGAGATCAAGTGGAGAGTTGATGTTGCCACTCAAGTCCAAAGGCCATCTGAGGGAGTGTCTCTCTTCTTTCAAGGCCACAGGTTTCTTTTCTTGTAAGGCCTTGGGCTTAGTGAATGACGTCCACCCACAAGTTGGAGAGTAATCTCTACTCAAACTTTACTGGTTTAACATTAATCTCATCTAAAAAAATTGTCTTCATAACAACTTCTGGACTATTTGATGAACTGGGTACTGTGACCTGGTCAAGTTAACATATAAAATTAACCATCACAGTATAAAAATATCAGAAGTTTATGATATACCTCTGGAATATTTGGGTGTAGTAGGAAGTGAGAGTTTGGAACTCAGAACACAGGTCTAGAGATGTGATTGTTATCAGCATAGAAATCACTGGTGAAGATAAGATAGATAAGGTGAAATACAGAAGAGAAAATGCTGAGGGTGGTATCTTGGAGAAAATCTGCCTGAAAAGAAAAATATTGGTGAGAGGAGGAGAAGAGCAAGAAAAGCCACTGCCTAGACACCAGAGGAGACCACGTCAGGACAGATGGCATTGGAGCATGCTGGGAGCTGGGGATGTGCAGGACCCAGCAGAGTCAGCCTTGGCCAGGGAGAGGGAGGGTCTGAAGTGTGTTCCTCAAACTTCCTGTTGTAGACCTGCCTCAGGCCCACACTGGACAGCAGATGGCTTTTGAAGACAGCAATTCTGAGATGGTGAAATCACAAGGCGAGGAACACGTGACCCCGATCTGCTAAGTGCAGAAGGGGCACGAGTCTTGCTCTTCTCCAAACTCTCCATGCTCAGAAGACCAGACGCTTCATGTCCTAGTTAGAGCATGAGTCATGGGAACCGCAGTCACCAAAGTTCAAGAAAACCCTGCAACACCCCCTTGTCTACATCTTCTAGTCTAAAATCATAGGGTGACTGGACTTAAGCAAATTAAGTGAACTTATACTTAACATCTAAAAACCTCAGCAGTGTGAGTGAGCCCTTAAGTTTCATGCATACTCATTAGCAGGACTCCCCCTCGGCTTCTCTGACAGAGAAGAGAGCAGCTCTTTATTTATCAGCTCAGTGGGTAGACAGGAATGCAGTGTCTACACTCCACAGACCAAGTTACTGGTGGATGCTGGTGTCTCCACTCCCACCCCGTCTCCAGCCCACGCAAGCAAGGCATTCCTCTACCAGCCAAAATAAAAGATTGCTGGGAAGCTGGAGCAGTTTGTTTACTTTCTAAAATGAATCAAACTCTTTTAAAAAGTTTGCATTTAACAGTCCTGAGTGTACTGTGCCCCCCACGGCCACATTCCTCTCATCCTGCCCTTCCCCTCCCCCACATCCTAGGCCCTGCATTACTTGGATTCCTTTTATTCTTCCATCAGGGCCTACTGCTGGCAGTAGTCTAGGCTGCCTAGACAGGCCAGTGTCCTGGGACAGGGCCTGCTGGCCACCACTGGCCTCTCGTGAAGAGGGCAATAAGCGACAAGAGGCTTTCTCTCTTGGAGCACTGGGTCAGTTGGGCTTTTTAGAGGGAAAATGCATCTGAAGAAACAATTTGCCCTGTTCATCTGAGAAAGTGCTGCCCACTTTGGCCATGGAGGGCCCCCACCAAGCTTCCCCATTCTTTCCCACAGGGAGTCAGGCTGGATCCAGGTAATGGAAGGTGACTCTCAGAAGTGGTGTGTCTGGAAGATAGTAAAGTTGAGGAGTAGAATCGACACAGAACACCCAGTCCCATTCAGGAATTTAGGGCACACAGTTCATAGGTTTTTTTCCCACTTATTGACTTAGATAGTAGCAAAAACTGGCTTGTGGGAAGGGGACTCAAATTTGTATCTTGTTATGTCACATTCTCCTGTCACACCATATGGACAGTGAGAGCTTGTATGCCAGGAAGGGTCAAAAAGCCTTCTCAAATTGATTATAAAAAGGAAGAACAAAAGGTTAGCAAGAAGGAAACACAGCTTTGCCCATTCTTATTTATTTTTTTTAAGATTTATTTATTTATGCATACAAGCACTGGGGTACAGGCCAGATGTGTGTGTGTGGTGGGGCGGGGGGGGGGGTGAGAGGATTCACCACAGACAGAGCAGGGAGCAGAACAGGCAGATCAACGGAAGTACACTGCTGAGGGGAGCAGTGGGCACAGCAGGAGAGGTCTGCCAGCCATATGGGTCCCCTCCCTGGCCGGCAGCAGGGATCGAACTCGTGCTGCAGTGGCTGCGGCTTTGCTTCATAGTGCGTTGCTTAACCCACTGTGCCACCAGGGAGGCCCTGCCCATTCTTATTTATTCATATTATGTAGCGGTGCCTTCAGAAAGAGGAGAAGGCCAGCCTCCGTGCCATCACGAAATTCCTGTGTGTTTGCTCTTTGCAGACTACCTTGACCTTTGTAAAAATCCAGTCTAAAGTTTCTATCAACAGAAGCTATTTCCATGACAGTTTCTTATAACAAATTGCTTATTTGGACAAACTAGAGCATGCAATAGCAGAACACCTCTTAGCCAGAGAAAATAGGAGAGACTCTCTGTTAGGTGGTCTGTTTAACTATTAAACTTCTTTTGTTCCACTGAACTTCATTCCTTTGCCCAGCTGGATAGATATAAGTAGAAATTTAAACCTTTCCACATTCATGAAGGTAAATTAATCTAAATCTTCTTATGTGTTTGCAATTTTTTCTTAACCCCTAAATTGACTGTCTAAAGTCCTTCATGTAAAGGTAATACTAAGTGCTAAAATGGAGCTCACAACAGCTTGTCATATTTCACTGAAGTTGAGTGAGTTCAGCGAATATATAACTTAATCTAATATTTTTTAGCTACTTAAGGGGAAAAGATATCAGTTAAGTTATAATAACACCATAATATATGTATACATGTATATATCTAATATCGACAGCTATCACAATTGCAGTTTTTAAAAAATCAAGTCAAGGTATTGTTTACAATCAGTCACTGCATTTATAAGGGTCTAAGGATGTTTTCAGTAGCATGTTAGTAACACAGTATTACACATATTTCTTTGTTAACCAAAGACTGAGATGGACTAAGACACTTAATTTAAGTACTTACCCCTTGGGAAAATTAAAAGCTACCTCAAAGAGTCTGGGATGGAAAAACAGCAGAGGAAGGAGGAAGGAGGATGATAGGTTTTTTTAAAAAAAGGATGTTAACAATGGCACATGTAAATTGACTGTGTGAAAAAGGATCACGAATCTTGTAAAGTCTTCACACTGGAAATCTACCAAGTCACAGTGGATTGAGATCTAGAGAAACTTCTAATCTCTCTTCTAATCGCTGATGTTTAGATACACACACCCCAACCCTAATGCCTCATCGCTGAGTGATAGTAAAAAATACTTAGGGGAGGAATCAAATCAGAAATGACTTGGAGATTATGTGTCAATGAGCCTTTTTAATAAACATTATCTCCATCTGTAGAAACAAATATTTTGAAACCATGGCTTTAACAACTCTTTCAGAAACCAGAGTTTATTCCTTACATAGTTCTTAAATAGGGAGGAGGTGTTGAGTTTAGGAGACTTCAGGAGGTCTCATGTGGAAAAATATTAGTGTAGGGAAAGCGAAAGCTCCAACCTAGAGCACATGAAGACTCAGGCATTATGGACTATTAATTCCTGGAGCGTCTATCAAATGATCTTCATTGATTCTAAGAGCTTGTTCAGTTCAGTAGATAAAAGTAGGCTATGTCTAAAGCGAGAGGTATTCTTCCACCCTTTCCCCATTTTGACTTCAGGGAAGGCTTGGTGCATGGGTAAGAAATAGTACTTGAGAGGCTATAAGATGAAATTCAGTTACCTGGGGTCTCCCTGGTGGCACAGGGGTTAAGTTGCAGTATTATGAAGCTATCCACAGTCACACTGCAGCACGAGTTTGATGCCCTGCCAGGGAGCTGACCCACATGACAAAGCAGACCTCTCCTGCCTCACCTGCTGCTCCTCTTAGGAGTGTTTTTCAGTAGATCTGCCTGTTCTGCTCCCACTCTGTCTCTGGTGAATCCTTTCTCCCCATGCTTCTGGCCTGTACCCCAGTTCTTGTATGCATAAATATTTTTTTAACTGATATTCAGTTACCTACATAGGAGTAAAAGGGGAGAGAACCAAAGAAAAGACAGGATTCCCTCTCTACGTTGCTTAAAATGTCATGTGGAGAGTGAGGTCAATAATTTACCACTAAATGATATGCCACGACCATTAAACTTTGTACAGAATCATATGAGGATCTTTTCATATGTATTGATTCCAAGACCTCACATCAGATCCATGGCATCCAACTTAAAGGAGGGGAAGCCCAAGCATTCAGATTTTGAAAACATTGGCCTAAATCAGTCATGAAAGACACAGAGGGGAGCTGTTCCTGAAAATGTTCAATAATGGAAAGATATTCTTGGAAATGTATCATTTCCTACAAGACTACAAGCTAATTTGGGAGAAAGATGGGATTTAGGTAAAAGGATTGATAAAAGAAAAGCAGTCTAGTGAGAATCTACACAATACAGGATTGAAAGTACAAGTGATAAGGGGTGTGGGTGTTTTTGTATTAGCTCTAGTCACAGCTAGAACAAAACCTGTTCCTCAGTTAGCCCTAGTGCCGCTAGGGTAAAGATGCTCCTCACTGAACTGACCAATAGGGACTCAGGAGTCCTTATTTTTAGGACAGCAATGGGTGGAGGCAGTAATGCACAGTGGTTAGGGATATATTGACTCAGGAACCAGAAAACCTGGGGTTCACATACCAGATCTGCACCTCACCTGCCTGTAGCTTTATGTAAGTTGTAAGCCTTGCCAAGTCTCACTTATGTTATATATAAAACTAGGGTACTACAACCTACCTAACAGAGATGTTAAAGTAGAGGAATATTAAATAATTTTATGCATATCTAGCCACAAGGTCAGATCTGGAGGGTTTTGATCAAGGCTGAATGAGACAGATCAGCTGGATTGAAGGAAATTCAGTGGCTTTTCTTTGGGGAGAGAGGTTTCTTAGGATTCATAGAACTGAAAAGTTGCTGCCTTATATGTATATTTTTGAAGCAACTTTGTTATATGTAGATTTAACAAATTGACATCAAATTAGAAATGCAAAGCATGGTCCTAGTATGAATATCTCTATATTGTTTCTCTGTGAATGTGGAAGGATCTATATTTTGTTCACAACTCAGGGAGAAAATATATCTCTCATTCTTCTAGGGTAAGGGTCACCAAACTTCTTCTGTAGAGAGCCAAACAACACATTTTTGACTTTGCAACCACTCATGTTTGTCACTGTAATTCAAATGAAAAGTTGCAAATGAATTAGATGCACCTGTGTTCCAATAAAACTATTTATAGATACCAAAATTCGAATTTCAATATTTTCGCATCTCATGGGGTATTTTTCTGCTTTTGACTTTCCCCCAACTATTTAAAAACGTAAGGGCTACATTTAGCTTATAGAGTGTACGAAAACAGCAGTCCACAGGCCACAGGTGTCAGGTCAACCCCTGCCCAAGAACCAGAACTTGTTCTGAAAAGGTGCAAACTAGTCCAATTCTAATAGATGTAAAATTCACTACTGCTCCGAAATGCAGGTCCTCCCATTCCCTTCCTGGACACCAGGCAGAACTTCAAAATAACAGTCTTTCTTTGAAGTTATATAAGTGTGTCCTTCTTGTACATTCATTCAGCAAGCACTTAAGCATCTTAAGATACAAGCCTGCGGGGAACACCGAGACAAGTAAGATAGCACCCTATCCCCATGGAGCTCCCCTTGAAGTTGGGGAAATAGACCTCAATAAATCATTACACCACAATGTGGAAAAGCCTTATAATAGGGCCGTGTTCCAAGTACAAAGGGGGCATAGTAAAGGAAGGGAGGAGTTAGTTCTGAAAGGGCGAGGTGGGCAGGATGGGGGTTGTTAACAAGAACACACAAAAGAGTTAGTGTTGGAACTTGGCTTGACCACAGGAGAGTGAAAGGAGTATATCCTCAGCCTCAGTCGAGGGACTTGTCTGTGCAAATTCAGAGTGGTAACTGCCTGGTGGTTAGTGTGTGGAATGTGGGGCGCTGGGATGTGAGGCCAGAGAGGCAGGATGGGCTCAGACTGTCGTCCATGCAAAAATGTGCAAATTTTGTTTTTTAAGGCATTGAAGTGCTCCTGGAGATTTTTAGACATGGAAGTAATGTGACTTGGCTCTGTACTCTAGAAATTACACAGGTAGCTATGTGGAACATAGACTAGAGCAGGGAGAGAATTCAGGCAGGAAAATGAAAAAGCATGCTGGAATAAATCAGACAGGAAAAATCAAAGGGTTGGCCTCATGAACTGAGGGTTGTTACTATGCAACCTGGTGGGTCCTGTGGTCAGCACCCAAGCCTCCCAGCAGCAGCCTTGGCCACTAGCTTGAGCGTCTGCACCATATGCTATCTGAGGTCACTTCCTGCCCTTGCATGCTCTGACTCTGCTCTTCATGCACTGAGAATAGTTGCGTGGGGTCCTCCCAAGTTGTGGACAGAAGAATCTCATTTCTCTAGCATCCTTTTGATTTTTTATTGTACCCATGCCAGGGCCCAGCAGCAACCTGGGAAAATCACCAGGATGGCATCTGGTACCATTTCCCTTGCATGGGCACCTGGAGGGAAAGCAGCAAGTGAGCCAGCTGGTGGCAAGGTTGACAAGCTGAGAGGATGCTGGTGGGTCAGGGCAGGTCCACGCCCTGTGTCTTGGCCCATTTTAGAAGGCTACCCTGGAAGATCTGGAGCTACTCCACAAATCAGCAGTTTTTATAGAGCACAGTTTAAATAGAATTTTGTATTTTTGCATCTAAAATCTTAGGTAATAGATGAAGGGAGATGTTTCCCTAATCATCGAGATGATTTGTGTTTCTCCAAAATATTTTGAAGGGAACACACTAAACAACATTAATAAATTAAATATGACCTGCGTTACTTTAGCTGAATTAAAACATGAGCTGGATATTTGGTCCTTGAGTATTTAAACAAGGGGTAAAAACACAAAAGCAGATCCCATCTTTCGCTGCTCAAAATGCTCCAGTGATTTCCTGTGGCCCTCAGGAATCCAAACTGCTACCACCTGCCTCTCTGACCTTACCTTCCCACCTTCCCTTAAGCTCCACACTTTGGGTACCCTGGACTTGCTGCCCTTAAACTCATTCGGACTTCAAGCCCTTTTCATGGGTCCCTTCTTTTAGAATTATCAAGAGGTCTGGAATATTATTTCCCCATCTTTGAGTGGATTCTTTATGTTATTCAGATTTTTGCTTTAATATTCTCTCCTAAGGGGATTCCTTAACCACTCTAAAACAAGCCTTCCCCACTACACACACACATACACACACACACACAAACATACAAACATACATCCTGATCCTATTCTGTTTTTCTCTAAGTTTTCATGCTTGATTTTTCTTCATGGTATTAATCAATACAAAATTGTATTTGCTGTCCATTTAATTAGCCCTTGCCTTCCTCTACACTATAAACTCTGTGAGGATGCGAGCATTGTTTATATAGGCTTCAACTGTGCCCTCCCTATCTAGAATACTACCTGGCACATGGTAGGGAAGGGCCTCAACTGATATTTGTTAAGTTAGAAAACTATTCTCTAAAAGGATAGCACACAGATGACGGACCCCTCCTCCAGCTTTTTCCGATTGCCTAATACAAACAATATTGGTAACATTCTAGTAGTAATATTCATAAGTAATATAATAATAAATTAAATAGTAATACTATTCATATATTATGACAATAATGTCACATGATAAAGTACTAAAATGCAATAAAAACAATGTTAAAATAATAATCAAAAATGCTAATAACATGCAACATTTATTGAGGTCTTACTATCTACCAAATACTACTGACTTCTAGTCATTATTCTAGCCATTAAATATTCATTATAATGCTAGCAGGTAGGTATTATTTTATACTTCAGGACAACAAATAAAAGTTAAGAAATCTGTTGATACAGACCCAAAACACCTTGACATGAATTCAAATAGATTCTAAGTATCTTGATGCACAGGATAGAAACTGAAAGAGAGAACCATTTGGTATGAATTGAGCTTTCTAGCTAGAGAACAAAATGACAAAAATACCTATCATATGTTTTGGGAAGTTGTTTGAGAGCATTAAAATGGGGTGGGATTATGTTCACCTACTCAATGGTACTCATCAAACAAAACAAGGATTCTATTTTACCACTTAGGAAGCCAAAGGGATGCTATCTAGACCTCCTGGAGGCCACCAGACTCCTCTTACAGATGGGAATGACTTTGTCATACCCAAGTAGACACCAAAAACAATGTCCTGGAAATTAACTACTCTCCCATAAGGTCTGTGGACTGTTAGGAAGATTTGGCAGTGCACTATGCTATATGATTAATTTGTGTTCAGAAAGATCTTGCAAAGTCACTCAGACTTATTTTTACTCTAAGGCTAAACATGAGGAAAAGCAAGGTTCATTATGACCATATGGGGGACATGTCCAGGAAACTGATGCCACATAAACAGGGAACTAAACTGTGAGCCTGGTATCTGGAAACCATTTTTGCAGGATAGCTGTTCTCCTGTTGTTTGGGCTGACATCATAAAAATAGAGCTTTAAGCCATTGGGAATTTGGGGAGGAGGGGCTCTAACTGATTCTGATCCAACTTGGTCAGGAAAAAAAAATATGGGCTGATTTTTCCATCCAAGTGGTGTAGTCTGGTTGGAGTCCATCCCAATCAGGGTCTGCTATCGTTTGCACTCATCAGGTTTCAGGACTGAGGGCCGGTGAATAGGAATTTTCCCATCACCATCCTCTCCTTCAGAAGAGTTGCTGATGGTGATATTTCTGTTTTTTTCCTGGGTGATCTCTCCCTGGATCTCTCCCAGGAAGCTGAACTGAATATTCTGTGCTTCACTGGAGAGAGATTGGTCTTTTTAACCAGATTCATCAAACAGTGGGTATTTTTGTTCCCTGGGATAATAAGTGCTGTGGGTTAATGGGTCATCTTCAGGAGAGAGGTCAGAAGGAAAAACTGCCGTGTTCAAAGCTGGAGCTAGAAATGCCAGCCATGAAAGCACAGTACTCAGTGGACAGTGATGATGTATAGGCTTTGCACTGGCCAGCCCCCTCTGAGGGGTCATAGCTAACCTTTATCCTTAGCAAGTCCAAGAGAGTCCCTGAATGTGGTTGACACTCGACCCTGGGGAGAAGCTGGCCAGGGAATCCCTGGTGCCTGTGCTCAGGATTCCTTTTCACTAAGGGAGAATTATATTCTGGCTCCTTGCAGACTGACATTGCAAGGTCTTTGAAGATTGAAAAGAACAAAAAAAGCAAACAGCCACAGAAAAGGGGAGGGGTGGGAGGAGAAAGAGTGACAGAGAGAGAGAGCGAAAGAGAGATATCAGCAGGGGTAGTTAGTAAAAAGGGGCCCGTAGACAGAAAACCTTTTGTTTGTTGAGTTCGTTTCATGTAGATTGTGAGGTGAATGGCTTTGAAATAAAATGGGTTTATGAAGGAGTTGCTAGGTCACAGGAAGCAGGACTGTCAGACGACTTTGTAAACTCAGTCTCTTTAAAAATGTAGCTAAATCTTAAAAAAAATTTTTAAAAAGAATTTACATTCTTTTCTGTGGGGGTAGTGGAGGAACAAAGTTCGAGACGGTTCCTCACTTTGTTTTATTTCCACCCGTTCTGATAATGTAAAAAGAAATGCTCACAATTTCTTTTGTCAATCTATTAAGTTGAGTGGGAGGGGCATCTGCGTTACCTTGACCCACTAGCCAATCGCGAGGCCGTATGTAAATACGGGCCAGGACAAGCAGCCAAAGCTCAAAACTGCAAGCTCGGAGACCTTCGCTGCACTGCAGAGGGGAGCTAAGAGCTAGCAAGAACACAAACCCACCCTGGCTGGACTGTTCTCACTTTCATTTAGCACTGCAGTCTATGGAGGGGCGGACTCACCAGTGCTTAATGCAATCCGGCAACTAGTGTAGGAAAACGGCTGAATTCCCCGCTGCCGAGATGAAGTATAAGGTAAGAGAGAGGCTTTCACATTAAGGTCTGTGTGCATGTGTGTACATGTATGTGCGTGCGTGTGTTTTATTGTGACAAGACCTCTGGAGGCACCCCTTCTGTGCCCCAGAAAGTTCTGAGACGGGTTTTCAGTCATTGGGATTGGCATACAGACAAGCACAAACTCGGTCTCTAAGAACACTCCCTGAGTTTGGGGGAATATCAGTCTTAAAGCCTGGGAGTTTGGCCGAATATATCAGTCTGAAAGTCTGTCTCAGCTACACCACTGTAGAGAAGTTATCTAACCTGATGCAGGGAAGACTTAGTTCATCTCCCCGAGCTCCCCCTAAGCCTCTTCTGTCTGTGTGTCCTGGTAAGAGAGGGTTCAGACCCCCTGAATCTCTCAAACTGACTTATAAAGCAGTTTTCAGCCTCTGCTTTCAGTGTTTGGTCTGGCAAACAGTTTGCCATATGTATTTTGGGTGGGAGAAATTAAAATACCTTAGGTGCTATTATTCAGCTGGTGAAGGAGAATTTTGACATTCTTGAAAGAAGGTTGGCTGCTGGCACAAATGAAAGTTTTGCTAATTCTTGAAAACACTTTTGTTGGTGTTTGAATGGACTGAGAGTCTGAAGGTTCTGGAAAGCTTATTGTCTGTGAAGCTTAAAGACTGTCATAAAACTCAGCAGCATGAATTTCCCGTGCATTCTGCACCATTGCTTTTGTGTTTATTCATGGCAAAAGGATTATCACTTGTCAGCGCATTTCATTTTGTTTAAGATGCCCCCCCCCCCCCTTTTAGGAGGCAAGTTGCTTGCAGGGACACCATACAGAGGAGATTGCAATGTTATGAATTTTCCTTGGATGATGAACACTTCTATTTTAGAATAGGCATGAGCCCTAGTGCTTTTAAACAAAAGTGCAGTTTTGGCAAGGTAGTTATGCTTTTGTATTGACAATTTCTAGTACCTGTCTGATCTTCAAAACTGTGGAGTTATTTTGCCTTCTTTCTGAAATATATAGCTTCTGGCCCATCTTTTTTAATGGGAGGTTGTAAACATGAGTTCTGGCTAATAGCCAACGGCTAACTTCAGAGATGAGTTTTTTGTTCAAAGCTATAAATCTTCTTAAGAGTTCTAAATCTAAATGCTGAAAGTCTTTATTTAAGTCATGAGTTATAGTTTCCTTGAAAAGGTTACAGCTGTCTGAAGACACTTATCACAATACTATCAGCTTTCCATTACTGCTCAATAGGAAAATTCAGAGGGATGGCTAATCTTAAAAGATTCTTAATATTTAACCTTATAATGTAACTAGACACAAATCCTTCTACCTGCCAGGGAAGTTTTCTTTCTTGAAGTGGTTCACCTGTATTTCCATAGTTTACTTATTTAGAACAGGGATAGGATTAAATATTATTTAGCCTGCAGTAATCGTTCTTTTGCCCAACCTCTATTGCTGAATGCCTTTAGTTTCATAAAAATCAATTTTCATGGAAAAAGAGAAAATATTTTCATAAATTTATTATTGAAAAGTATAGATAACTGGAATTGAGTCCTACAATCTAGAAAGTGACAAATTCTAAAGTCACTTTATTCAGTAATCTCACCAAATTTATTTTTACTCCTATGGTAAGAACATCATGCCACTGATGATGTAAACTGTGATTGACACTCATCGAGAAAATCTGCCTCTTTCCTGGGTCTTGCCAGTGTTGCCTTGCCAAGTAATGAAAACATGATTTTTATTAACTCTGTACCCCTTTACCAGCAAAAATACTACTATTGAACAAATGACAGATCGACACCCTGTGGTAATCCTACTAAACAATCTATTTTAACATTTGCTGTGGCAATACAGAATTATCTATTTAACTCCCCCCATAACTCTGAAGGGAGTATTATATTTATTTTCAAATGTAGAAATTGTGGCACAGAAACTAACTTATTCATCACACAGAAAAAAAAAACAAAAACAGAGTAGAACTGGGGTTCAACTAAGGTGACCTGTTTCAAGAGCTTGTGAATTTGAATCACTGTTAAAGATGGAAAGAACCACCTAGCTCTCCTTAAGATGTCCTGTGTGATGGTATTTTCTTCCCCAGGAGGAATTTCTTCCCCAGGGTATTTCATTGCCCAGGAGGCTTGAGACTACTTTATCCCAAGTATTCCTATAAGATAGGTTCACACTTCTTATTTGTTTTTGTAGGCAGCAGCTCTGCAAAACAAAGTGAAATGCATGTTTTGCAGTTAGTTATTTCATTTGAACCTCTTAAGTGTTAAAACCAAGTAATTATTATACTTTAAACCCTGGAGTCAGGAATTATCTTTCCAACACTATAGTGTTCTATACATTATAAATTTAGCACAGTCAGATTTAAAAATGTTCACTGAGAGATTTATAATCCAGATACGGTAAGATTTTTTTGAACTAGATTATCTGGTTTGGCTACTTCAGGGATCATAACTAGAGAACAACCAAACTGCCACTTGTTTGCACTCATAGAGCTCTGGGGCCTCCAGCTATGTGTTTACAATGATCTGGAGAATGGTGGAATGTACGTTTTACTATGGGTGAATTTTTTTGGTTAGCACTTCATTGAGTCTATTTTTTTTTTTTACTTGCTGAGGGAAAGGCTGCATATGTCACTCTCCTATGTATTTACTGGACCATTTTTCACAGGAAGGATGCAGTGTGATATATTCTATGATGGTAAATTTATCAAGAGTTTTCTACAAACTCCTCTGATGATACAGGGCACATTCTGAAATGGTGGAGGGGGACTGTGCTGCTGGCAGCAACTCCCTCAGTGAGGGCTCCCAGCCTGAGGGTGTGAAGGTAGCTTGCTCCCCTCCTGAGGAGCTGGTTGGTGCTGTTTGCCAGGGTGACTGGAGGGTCCCTGCAAAGCTGTGTCGGAGCAGAGGCCCGAGATACCTCCCACTGGGTGCAGGCCCATGCCTGGGTGCTCATCAGGAGCTGATGAATATAGGAATATAGGAAAATTCAGATTCCTATATTCTTGTCTCATCTCTAAAAGCTGAGCAGCTTCTGTGGCATTGCCAGATTTTTGAGCCCTATATGCCTGCATTGAAACATTAATTTATCTAGTCTACCATTTGACAAATTCATTCTTGAACATTTTAATTAAAGAAAAAATACAGAAGAAATTTAGAATACAATTTAGAAATCCATGGGGAATATGAAATGGGAAAAGGGGACTGGGTACAAACTTCCAGTTATAAAATAAATAAGTCATGGGAGTATGCACAGCGCTGGAATTGTCGTCAATAATAATAGTGCTGGGGGCCCTAGAGCAGGTTGAGGCCGCATTGTGAAGCATCTGCAGCACAGCAGTGCGAGTTCGATCCCATCCAAGGAAGGGACCCACATGGCGCAGCAGAGCTCTCCTGCCTTTCCCGCTGCTCCCCTCAGCAGTGTATTTCCATCCATCTGCCTGTTCTGCTCCCCACTCTGTCTCTGGTGAATCCTCTCACTTCCTGGCCTCTGGCTTGTACCACAGATCTTGGGTGCGTAACTAAATAAATCGTATTAAATAATAATAATGTACTGCGAAATAGAAAATTGCTAAGAAAAAGAGGGAAATTAAACATTGTAGTAATCATTTTGAAATGTTTATAAATATCTAATCACTCTGTTATACACCTGAAACTAATATAGTATTGGTATGTCAATTATATGCACTTTTTTTTTTAAAGATTTATTTATTTATGCGTACAAGCACTGGGGTACAGGCCAGAGGTGTGGGGGGTGAGAGGATTCACCACAGAGAGCGGGGAGCAG
>JAGFMF010011863.1:325286-408859 GCA_019455555.1 Galemys pyrenaicus
GGTCCCCTCCCTGGCCGGCAGCAGGGATCGAACTCGTGCTGCAGTGGCTGCGGTTTGCTTCATAGTGTGTTGCTTAACCCACTGCGCCACCGGGGAGGCACTATATGCACTTTTTAAAAAGAAAAAGAAATGAGACTACTAAAGGGAAAAGGAAAGAGAACCACTTTTTAAAATTCAGATTCCTATATTCTGGTTTATTTGTGGGTGAGGTAAAGTTGGGGAAACAAGAAAGTTTGTACATGTCAAGGGGACATGGAAAACATTTTTATTACCTCAAGCTAGCTTGAGAAAAATGATCAAGAGTTTTCCATTTAGTCAATATGGTCATTATTGACCTATACAACTCCCAATTCTTTCCTTGCTTTGATATTTTGGTTTTAAATTCTTTGTTCTTTTCTAAATGATTTGTTGTAATTCATCCAGTTATCAACTCTTGCCCTCTTGCCCCCTTTTAAAATCTTATGTGCAATCTATGGATTTTAGAGCAACACAGGATGCTCTTGGAAAATATTAACTTAATTATTTGTTTATGACTTGTTTGTTGAACAACTTTTTTTTCATAGCAAAATGGCTTACCTATGCAGAGATGAAAGTCTTCATAGAACTGAAGGTGCCTTGATAATACCAAATTTAGCAAGTTGCCTGGTGTAACATACCGGAGATTCCTTTAACATCCTTTCTAGCTGGAATATATATCAGTCCTTTTCTTAGAATTCATCAGTGACTTCCTGTCTGCCTCCCAGACTTGTGTAAAAAAATTCCTCTCTACTTTTCAAGCTCTTTGTAAACTCCCTTCCTTTTCTGTCCCCTCATAACCTCCCATTCGAGCAGTCTGTGCTTCTCTGATACTAGACTTCTGCAGGACTTGCCTCCCCATCCCTGCAGACCTGACACTCTCAAAGCTCACCTGTGCCCCCTGCTTCTCGCCTCTCTTTTGACTCTTGGTCCCTTTCTGCCCCCATTTATTTGTCTCTCTCTCTTGGTGCATGACTGGGTTAGTCTGTCAGTCTAGTCTCCTCATCCATCTAGTTTATAAAATAATGGAAAACCTAAACCTTAAGCTTGACTGTCTTCTAATACCTAAAATGAGCTTTATGCTTTTCACCTCTGTACTATTCTGTTAGCATTATCTTACCTTCCAATGAATTCACTGTTTAAATGCTATCTTTCTATAACCCACATAGTTGCACATAGATTACCCTCTGGGTCTGTCCAGTTTTAAACAAACTATTGAATTCAAGAGATCTATCCTTTATTTATATGTGGAAGCAGATTAATAAATAAGTTCTTGGTTAAAAAGTATGACCTTGGGTCTGTTATGGCCTTGATGGGGCAGGAACTTAGTCTTCTTACATATTCATTTAATAGAAACACAATAGAGTATGGACTTTGGAAAAAAAGCATTTTTGTTTCTTATTCCTTAATGCTCTTGTATCTTGGGTAAGTTAAACATTTCTGAGCCTCAGTTTTCCTATCTGTAAAACATCTGTTTCATACTGTTGTTTTAGGCTTAAACAAGGTAATGCATGAATGTAAAGTAAGTGGACTAAGCTAGTTGGCCCAGCTTTCCTTTTATAGTAGATGTTGAGTAGATATCGAGAGGATAGTATGGACCCAAGAATTGGTGACAGCATTGTCAATGTCCCTGTTACTGGGTTAATATGGGTCAGGATGCGTACTATAGAAATTCAGATCCCAGACATAGACTTGTGTCTACTTATTATTATTATTAACATATTAATGAGTTAGTATCTTGTTATTGATAGTCATTGTAAAATTATTGATATTCCTGAGATTACAGGATCTTGCTCAACAAATATCAAAGTGAAAATTGAATTACATAAAACACATATGCAAATAGTCATTGTGGAGAGATTAATCCGTATGGCAGAATGCAAAGGACATGGTTTTTGTGTCAAATCCCACTTTTGTTACTTTCTGATCATATAATGTTAGGCTAACTACTTCAGACCTCCATTTTATCACTTATAAAATGAAAATAATAATATCTATCTTTTCAGATATAAGTGTATATGAAAATCATTAATTTCAAACACATAACAGGCATTTAAAAATGGTGGCTCCAATCTGATCCATTAAAGAATATCAATATCAAGATATAAAATAAATATACTTATATACACATGCAGCATTATGTTGATAAAAATTTAAGAAGAAATATTTACTGAAATTTGTTTACCCAAAACAAAATTGTTTGAGTGAGGAAGAGAGAGTCAAATTATCGTTTTTAAAAAGTCAAAAGTGAAATGCAAAGGCTGGGTAGTTGTGGAGTATAGACGTTTAGGGTAAAATACATGCATTATCTTTGTGCAATCTATTAGAGTGATGTAGATATAAAGTAAGAGGTTTTGGTTGCCTATTTTTAGATCATTTTAAGGTTAGAAAGAAGCCTAGACAAATTTGTTTGAAATGCCAACCACTGGGACCATGGCATTCTCTGCAGTAACATATAGACTTAATTACCAAGTCTTTTTGCCAAGATAAACAAAGCAGGGCCACTGGGAAGAAATACTATATTCCCAACTTAAAATTCCAGAGAATAACTGTCCGTTTCCTAGGCAATAGATAATTGCAAGAACTATGGACTTGGAAAGAGGAATGAAAAAAAAAAAAAAAAAAAACACCCAACCTGTTATTCGTTGTCAGCAACACCCCCCTCCATCGTATTTACTTTGAACATTCCAGTCATGTCCCTGTGGTAATTCTTACTGGTTAATGAGGACTCTGAAAGCCTGGGGAACATTACAGTCTAGCTGAAAAAGACTATCTTTTTGAGGAATCTGCATTTCAAGATAAATGTTCTTATTAGTAACCTTTTCCATGATACACTGGAAGAGTGATTCTTTTGGAACATAGTTTAGTTAACAATGCAATCTAGATAGAGGCCTCCCTGGTGGCACAGGGGTTAAAGTCACAGCACTATGAAGCCATCAGCAGCCACTGAAGCACGAACACCATCCTGGCCAGGGAGCGGACCCACATGGCCCAGCAGACCTCTCCTGTCTTGCCCGCTGTACCCCTCAGCAGTGTATTTCAGTCTGCGTATTCTGTTCCCCACTCTGTCTCTGGTGAATCCTCTCACTTCCCGTACCTCTGGTCTGTACCCCAGTTCTTGTATGCATAAATAAAAATAAATCTTAAAAAAACTCCAAAAACATACAATCTAGATAAATTGAGGCACATGGTTTGAGGAAGATGCAACAGACACTCCAGAAAAATATGAGTAGTGATGGTGTGTGACAGTAATTTTTTGTAGTGGAAGGTGGGACTACTGATCATGGAGATAATAAAATTGCCAGTGGAATGTTTTCAAATGCATATGCCTAGGCCCCACACAGATTATTCTTCTAAAATACCTAGTCTATTTCCAGCCAATCCCCTCTTCAAACATTAATGGTGCTAAATAGTGTTTAAGTAGGTGTTTAAAGATCTTTATTAAAAGGTTGTTTCCATTGATTAGGAGGTATCTTATTTCTTTTCAAATCTTGTATTTGTTGTATATGAAAATTTCTCCTGATATTTCTTCTATGTCAAAGTAATAGTTTTAAAAAATTCTCTATATAGAATACTATTTTACCTAACTTCATATAGTTATTTGGAAACCATCCATTATGGCACAATCCTTCTGAATTAGCTGGAATCTCATGGATTTGTGGTAGTCAGCTTGTTACCTTTAATTTAGCACTTCTCTCCCAGGACTAAGTCCCTGACTTAGGACTCAGCAGGCTTCTCTAGCCCTAGGCTACTCCAGGTTTCTTGCAGCTCAGTCTTTAGTATCTAAGAGAACATGTCAGTCATCTGTGGATGAACTTCCCAGGGGTATTTTTTTGTTACCAATCACTTGTAGTGTGACTTAGAATTTGGTAGGATGTGGGTTAGTGGACCAGCAGTATTACCCCCTCCCTCACCCTCCATAAGCACTGATGACAAGCACCATTCTGAAGGCCTCCTTTCCTGGAGTGCTCACCTGGGGCAGAACTGTGGCATTCTCTGATTCCCCAAACTTTTTTGCTCAGGACCTAGATGATGAGCACACCCTATAATGGGATAATGGCAGGGAAAAATAGGACTAGCTATCCCAAGAGCATTCTTTCTCTTAAAAACACTGTTTACTGTGAAGCTGCACTTGTAGACAATCTCAGAGGCCCAGAGGCCCTTGGAATATATTTTTCCACCTTTATAAATGAACTTTTTAAGTTCATCTTGTCAATTAGAGAACTGTACATTGACTACCTCTTACCAGTACTCAGGAATTCTTTTTGTTCCAAACCCTACATTCAACTAGGACACACCATTAACAAGATATATACTTGCATTCCTATCTTATATTTTCATATAGATACAATTTCTATGTGTATGTAATGCCTCAAAACAGGGCAGATGGTCTGACAATTGCAAAGATATTTGAAAATGGAATTGTCTTCGAAGGTTTAGGAGCGCATGGTCACCGGGCAGTCAACAAAGCTGTTCTAGAGATCAGTAAACTGCAGAAGGTGTCACCCCGTTCCCCTTATTATAAAAAACCTAAAGTTTTTTAAAAAGTGGATTCATGAATTTTTTTTTCCAGATGTGATCACACGTAAAGTTTACTTGAAAATAAGAAGAGGATCTTTTGCTTTGTCCTTACAGAAATAGACCTCATTTCCTTTAGAAATGAGGGAAAGTCCATTTTGAAATCTGAATTTGAACAGAACACCTGAGAGCATTAGGCAGGGAGGTGGATTGTATTTCAATTGTTCTTGTTTTAAACCTGGCAAGGTAGTTCCTCACCTCATCGCCTGCAGCGTCTGCATCAAGCCTCCTGCCTCCCTTATTAAGGTCTTAATTACAGACGCAGTTTACTTCATTGCTGGAGGGAAAGAATTTTGTTTCTCTGAACTGTGTCTGTTTTTTTGGTGTGGCAGGTGTAATCATGATGAGATCATTTCTGGTTTGTTTTCTTCTCCTGGGGGAATTTTTTTTAAGGGGAGGAGTACAGTTCTTAGGACACAGTTTCATGAGCTCATAATAGTGCAGTTAATAACTGTGCTTTGATTTTATAGAAACCCTTTCTTCTGAAGAAACCAGAGTGTTTCACATACATATCGTGACTCCTCGTAATATTATTATGAAGAATTTTTTAATTATTCTTGTTTTGCAGGTGATGAAACAGGCTCAAAGGCAATGATTGTGTTGTCCTTAGTCCAGTATAAGGGCTAAGACTAAACTCTACTAATTCAGTCTTAAATTAATTCAGTCAGGTTTAAAACAGGAGCAACTGAAATGCATTTCCCATCTGCTGATGCTCTCAGGTGTTCTGCATGAGTTCAAATTTCATTTCTCTAGCCTGTGTTTCTGCACCTCAGCACTTCCGACAATTAAGAACAGATAATGTTTGTTGTGGGGTGTCCTGTGAACTGAAGGATGTTCAGCAGCATCCCTGACCTCTATCCATTGGCTACCAGTGATACACACACACACACACAAACAGGCACACACACACAGGCACACACACACAGGCACACACACACCAACCAAAAATGTCTCCAAACCTGCCAAGAGTTACCTAAGGGGACAGAATAGAATTCCCCCTAATTAAAAATAACTGGTTTAATCTCTCCTAGTTCCTTCTGCTTAAAAATAATTGCCTTGCTTTTTATGTGAGAGAAGCACAAAAAAAACACAACTGTACAACTATGTACCCTAATTTTATATTGAGGTTGAACTTAATGTAACAAGTCCTAGCCAAAAGGAAACTTCATTTTGTAAGATTAGCACCAATTTGTTCAAACAAAGAAGCAATGGATTCACAGAAAACTGTCAGACCATCTCTAAGAAAACCGTCATACTGTGGAATCTTCTGGTACATATGTAAAAACATGCATTTAGATCTGGGCCTTAAAGAAAGATATTTGATTTTGATAAATTGGTATACAATATAAAGTGTAGGAGTACTGCACAATTTCACTTGAAAGCTTTCCTTCTATTCCATTCGCCCCTTCCATCTTTCCCCTGTGTGCTAACTGAGAAGCTGCAGCATCCAAGGACTCTCTTGGGCGGCACTGCAGTCACACTGGAGATGGTGTTTGCTTATATATACTCTCTCAGAGGTACAGATGCATTTTTTAAAAACGCTTTGAGGACCTCACAAGTGACGTGGGACACCAACAATCAGGCATCAAATCTAGGTCAGATGACATTGAAAAGAATTCCAGGGAAGAGTGGCATCCGGGTTACATCAGCTAGAGTCTGGCTGGGAGAAACAAGTTTGCCAGCCTGTGTGTGTATTTGTATGGGTGAGTTTAGATACACCTTCAGACTTTAGGGACTGCGTACCTTGTTGAAGGAAGATAAGATATATGGAAATATGTAAAAATAGGAGCATGTTTTTCATCTTTCAAAACTTTTATTAGAGACTGATTATAGCCTGTGTGTTTTGACCTCAGAGAAATGTTACTGTGTTTGGAAATACACTTGAATGCAGTGGACTACAGTCTCTTTATCCTTTATAACTTAATTCTCACTTTGCTTCCCGAAGTACCTGGATGTTACAGGGATTTGTCTAGACAAGCAGGTAGATGTGATCCGGTGCCAACACTGCAGTGCTGGCTGAAATCCAGGTGGCTGTTTTATTGTTAATAAAACCTATCTTTTGGGCGAGTGGGTGTCAGGCCTTCATCATTATATGGCGCCTGTCAGATTTATCTAGGGACAGAACCCTGAAGAGAATTTGTGCCTGCCCGTGTTTTTGATCCTCTGCCAACATGCTATACTTAAATCTATCAAAACCAGGTAACCTGGGACAAATGCTTATGAATTCTGAGGCTTAAAGCAATAGTACTAAATTCTACAGTGGAGAAGGTTCTCGGGAAGCACATCCTGGTCCGGTGGAAAAATCCTAGATTAAGAGGGGAACCAGATGCTAGTTCTGGCTTTACTGCTAATCTAATAAGAGACCCTCTGGACAATGAAACAAGAAGATTGGGTTAGAATGATTTCTAAAATGCCTTCTTAGTCTCAAATTCTCGTCTAGTTGATTCTGGTCAATCTGTGTGTGATTGCTGGTTCTAGTACCCACAGAAATGGACGCACTCATGTGCGTCCCTCTTCTTTAACATCCTTGTGAGTTGTGAGGATCTCAAAGGCCACAAAAAGGTGGAAAATTGAGCTCCTCAAAACACATGTAGTGTTTCTGACCATTAGATTTGAGACGGAAAATGAATTCATTTTACTCAAACATTGTCAGCAATCAACTCATCCCCCATAGCTTGCCAAGAAATAATAGCAGGTGATGATAAAGCTGCATACCTACCTACATACAGTTCACTTACGGTTTTTGTAATGTGCAGCAAAAATTTTGCGCTAGGCTTTTGCCGATTTCATTATAAACAAATCTCAGCACATAAATGTCTCTGTCCCACGTCAACCTTATCAAAGAAGAATCGATGGAGAACCCAGCATTTGAGGAAACACTTTTTATATATTACAGCTGTGCTGCACATATCATGTTACCAAACCCAGTTAGCCAGACGATTCTTCCTGAGATTCAAATATCCAAATTCGCAATCATCTTTTTATCAGTTCTTGAAAGGTAGTGTCACATTGGTATATGATCTACCAATATAGTGCTGGCTCTGAAACATTCCCCCATCAAACAGAAATAGGGCAATATGGAAGAGATGTTAAGGTTCCCAAACCTGGAAGCCTTCTGGGTGACTCTGTTGGGGCACAACAGCCCTGGGGGCCTGTGGGAGTGGCTCCTGTCAAAGAGAAGCTTTGGAAGGCAGTGTCTGATGTCACTTTTTTTAAAAAATTTAATTTCATATATTTTTTACATCATTCTTCCTTTTTGTACAATGCATGTTTTTCCTCTTAGGTGATGCTACATTTTTTAAAAATATTTATTTATGCATACAAGAGGTGGGGGTACAGGCCAGAGATGTGGGAGGGTGAGAGCATTCACCAGAGACAGAGTGGGGAGCACAACAGGCAGATCCACTGAAATACACTGCTGAGGGGAGCAGCAGGCAAGAGAGGAGAGGCCTGCTGTGCCATGTGGGTCAGCTCCCTGGCTAGGGATCGAACTCGTGCTGCAGTGACTGCAGATAGCTTTATAGTGCTGTGACTCAACCCCTTGCACCAGCAGAGAGACCTGATGTCACATTTCTTAAAGTGCCTCATCTAGAAATACTCAAAAGAGAATAATGTGACTGAAGTCCACAAGGCTGAAAAAATCGAAGAAAATGTGAGGACTGGGGCAGAGCAAATGAATCAGAAAGGGTCCAAGATAGTCATGTAAGCATGAGAGCTCTGCGCATATCTAGGAATTTAGAGATCTTTCAGAAATGAAAATCATTCGCTGAAATGTGGTCTAGGTGCCAGAGGAATGTGTAGTGGGTGTAGTGGATGGTTCTCCCCAGGGTCAGAGATATGAGCAGGGCCTCCTGGGGCGAGGCAGGATCCTGCTTTTGCCTCTCTGTGGCCAGTTCAGATCCACAGTGTTGATTGTCAAGTGACAATCAACAAGTATTGCTGAGAAAAACTTGACTGTGCTAGATACCTTATGTGCTGACTCCTAAAACTTCATGTCTGCTATGTAGCAGTCTCCAGAGGACCCAGCTCTTAAAATATTCAACACCCCAGGTCCTCCAGTGACAGGATCCAGGTGCAAAACAAGTGTTCCAATAATTGAAGAACTTGTCGATATTTTTGTTTCCTGACCATGACTGTTTCTTTCTTTGGGTAAATTCTACTTTTTGTTATATCTTAAAAGTGATGGTGGGTGGGGGGTCCAAATTGTTTGAGGACTCTCACACCAAAACTTATTTCTGTCAGCACAAAGGCACTTGAACTTTTATTTCACCTTGTACTGAGACTGACTGTGTTGATGCTCATCTCTCAGCTACTTCCTTTGGGCTGATTTCCTCTAAGATAGCCTTTTTTTTTTTTTTAATCATCACTGGGCCTCAGGATCTGCCTACAACCTCCACTCTCACTCCCCTCCCCACGCCACACACACACACACACCCTCTGCTAGAGTACAGGGCTAAAGTTTGCAAGACTAGATGCAAGAAAATCATGTTGTTGAGAGTGTTGTGACCCTGAGGCCTTGGCAGGAGCTCCTGGATAAATATAGAATGAAGTAAAATAAGAGGAAACTGTTCATTGAAGATGTTGTCAGTCCCAATGGAGCGACACACCAGCCATTGTGTCTCTCTTGTCTTCAAAGGACAGCATGAATGGTCTTGGGAATTGCAAGTCACACCTCTCTGTATTTATAGCATAATTTCCTTGGTAGTAGGACAGTAGCTTTCTTGGCATTTTGATAGCAGAAAAGAGTGAGGGGAGGAGTAGGGTGGCAGGTGTCATGTGACCCGCTATTCTGACGAGTTGTGCAGTACTAACTTCCTATTCCTCAGTCAGAGCTTGGGAACCAGCAACAGTGGAGGAAAAATATTCTGGCAAATTGTGAATGGTGTGGGACACTACATTGAAGGAAGAAAAATTTATTACAGAGATCTTTGTTTTAATTTGATTGGGACAGTCACCTCCTCTTGATCTTCCTGTTTGCTAGGGCATTGTGGACATAGACTCCCCATATACGTCATTATCCTGTTTTAATAAGGAGGGGCAAGCACTTTCCTGCTTGGTGTGTCCCCTGTTCTTTGTGAGTCTTGTGTAACTTGGACATACTATCTATATGATTCTATTCATCTTCCCATGTCTGAAAATTTTAACCAAATACTTTTCTGATTTCTTAAGAAAAAAAATTATTCTCTCTTTATAGTACTAGGAAATCAGATCCTGAATCCATTTCAAGTTTACTAACTTTTAATAAACATATATTTTGTTTCAGATGTTAAAGTTCTGGAAATGCCAAAGGAATAAGACAGCCTCCCTGAACTTAGGGAGTTCACTGGTGAATTAGATACTATAGACTAAACTGTGAGAAATACAATGACAGAGATGTGTGAAGGAAAGTGATCAGGGAACTTTTGGAGAGATGACTATTCTGATTATGTGGAAGATGGGTTTTGAGGTAGGAAATGGTTGAATGCAAGAGAATCAGTTGAAAAGTAATGGCTCAGAAAAAAAGTGCTGAGTGCCTAAACTATGAGATTCAGTGAGGGGGAAAGTAAAGTCCAAGCTGATCAGGTTTCAAGTTGTGAAAAGATTCAGAAAACCTCTGAGGCGGCCATCTTGAACAGCTGTTTGCATGTTGATAATTACAAAAAATAAAGTGGATGTTGAGCTAGAGGTAAAGATATTCATTAGACAATCGGAACTATGAAATATGTAAACTAGAGCTATGGGTATGTATTGAGATGCCACGCATGGATGACATTTCCTGTAGAGAATATGTACATAGAGAAAAGTGCAAAGAGAAATTCCTTTGGATCATGACCACTTAAGGGATGGACCAAAAAAAAAAAAAATGTAGACTGTGAAGGAGATGGAAGATAAGTGGGTATGAGAACAAAAGAAAAGGGAGAACCAGCAAGTGAAATCATGGAAGCCAAAGAGGCTTCTGAGAAAACTTGGAATGGGGCATCACTGCTATAAACAGTTAGGCAGTGTCTCAAGTACGGTTTATGACCCTAAATGCCAATTTACAATCCTGATTAGAACCACCACCTTTATAGTCTATGAATTTGACTTTATTAAATATCACTAGAATGCAACCAACCCTTGATTGAGACTCAGAGGAGCTATGCTGGGTGGGGATGGTGCCAATGCACCAGTCCATAAATTAAATAAATAGTTATAAAGGCTTCTTAAATCTCTGGCATTGTTAAAGTGTTTGACTTGAATTAACCCATTTAATTCTCACACAAATCCATGAGGTGGGTACCAACACCCTCATTCTCACTTTACAGATGAGGAAACTAAGGCACAAAGAGAAGCAATAATCTGTCCAACTCACACAATTAGAACCCCAAGTCCCAAGAATCTATTTATTCTATAGACATGATAAGAGGAATTGATCATCTTAGGGACTTTACTATAAGTTAAAATTGAGCCCAGTCAGAAGTGTGTTGTATAGCAGAGCCACGGTGGCTTACAGATATGGAAGGAGAACTGAACTAAGTAGAGACCATAGTTCTATTCCCATCTCTGACATCAACAGTCTGGCCTTCCCAGACCTGTTTCCTAACCTGTAAATTGGGGTATTGGGTCCAGCTGTTCTCTAAGCTCTCTGGAGCTACAGTCTTCTGTTTGGAAGAGTGGCTGGGTATGAATTTTAATATCTAGTGCCCAGATATTAAAGCACTGACTCCTGCTCAGCAAAAACTAAGAATCTCTATCAGCATGTGCAATGTTAAGTGACCACTGGGGCGCCTGCTGCTGACAGTCTTGGGACGCTCTCTCGTTAAATCCATGTGTCTGTGGTCAGCAGGGAGAGCGAGGCCAACCAGTCAGGAGAACTTATCCACGGGCCTACATTGACAAGAACAATAGCCCTCTGCAAGTTTTCCCAGAGAAGCAGCTCTTGAGCTCATCTAGAAACATTAACAAGCTGCTGACCAGGTGGTGGAAGGTCACTGGGACAGGAGACAAAGACCATCCAGCACAATTCTTTCTCTGGGATTTCGATCTGCTTCTAATCAAGCATGGTCCAGTGCCCTACTTCACTGCTTCATGGTGAGCCATGGCAGTGACCCAACTCTAAAGGCTTCTAGCCTGTTTATGCTGATTAGGTCTGCATTCTTTGCCTTTCTAATGTTTTTTGTTTCTTTTCTTTTCCTTCTTTGTAGCCAATATAATTACACAGCTCTCCTTCCTCAGTTCACATTCAACTGGTCCCGGTTCTGTCACTTCTGGGGCTTTCTTACCAGCCACTCCCAGTTGTTGAATGGACCTCAGAGAGAGTGACCAGAGTGTTAGCTCTTTTCCTGCTCGATCATCCCAAAAGGACTTTAAAATTTCCTTGAGATCATTTTGGTACAAAGGACCAGAATCTTGTCATGTGTAACTCTTCAGTTTAAAATTACAGAACACCCAAAAGAAGAGAAACAGATTTTAAGATATGACACCCTTAAATGGTTCTTTGAACCTAGATAAAATGCTGTGTATTTTTTATCTTTATGTAATGTGAACTCTTAATTATCAGAAGGAACCCAAAACTTCCTAGAATATAAGTACTAAGTAAAACTTTGATTGGAACACAACTCCCTCAGTTTTGCTTCTTTTCTCACTTTCCTGTGTAAGTCATAGACTTCTTAGATTTTATAACTATCAAGAACAAGAACTTCAACCTTATTCTTAAAGAGCATCACAAAACTTCCTGGGTACTGACCTCTATGACGTATGGTCATATTAAGAGAAACTTGACTAACAGAGAAAAAAAAAGCTGAGACCCTTCCCAAGTACTGAGGGAGGAGGGAGATGAGAGGTGGGGGAGGACTCCCTTGCATAGCACAGCATCTCCATAGCAACAAACCAGTGCACCATAGAGAAAATGCAGAGTACGGGGGAGATAATTCATATATGTCAGTTACAAAGGAATGAAAAATAGAAGATTGAAAGATCAAGTACACATTTCCAGAGAAGAAAAAGAGGTAGTCATCCTCTTTAACAGTCAGAAATTCCACCAATATGTAAAGTCACAAACTTGCTTCATCCAATCAGCAACTCTTTCTCCCACAGACAATCATCTTTGCCAGGAGGGAAGCACCAGAGAGATCACTTGTAGTTTTCTGTGAGTCCTTCTGATGAATCTACAATGTTCCCTGACTTCTCCGTGCACTTGGAAGGAGCAGGCATGTGGTAATGGCAGCCATCCTGCTGTGAAACATTACTAATGCCAAGAAATGAAATCTTCAGAGCCTTTGAAAGGCTTCCAAGAATGTCAGCATTGACTGCCTGCCCACTCTCTGCTGACTGCCTACTTTGGCTGTCTGTTTAGTACAGAATGTGCCAGAAGCCTCATACAAAGAGAGAAAGTGTTGTGGGCTTATGAAAGGGGAAAGCTTTCTTATGTGAATGGTGGATTCAACAATCTGCTAATAAAGTGGCAGGCTGAGAAGGGGTCTTCAGGAAAGGTATGAAAAGAAAACATGAGAGATGGCATCTGTTTTCATGTTATAGATTCTTTGTAGACCTTTGTTGTTAACCCTAGAGAAGTCACAGGCTGTGTCGCCCTGGGCTCTGGTTGATTGTGGTGGGACCATCTCCCTATACCCAAGGATCAACTGAGCACAAGAACCAGTAAGCCCTACTAAAGAACCTATAAGTATACTTTTGTTTCTAATTTAACACCAAATTCTGTTTAGTTTGGATTTGCTTTGAATTTTTTACCTCCTTTTATAAGAAAAAGTTGAGAAATGTCTATTGTGGCAATCTGAATATTTTATAATGTTTTATTCCTTGAGTCGGCTTCAAGAGAGGAAGAAAACTGTTTCGTACAGTAAACCATTCTCTGTCTCTTTAATGGTACTACTCATAATTCCTTGGCACTGAAAATACTGCGAGAGGAAAAAACTCTTGTGCTGTGAGCTTTTCCACGGAGCAGGCTGATGTCAGTGGTGGCAGACGCAGACGTATGCTTCTGTCTTTTGTCTGCACCATCTGTTTTTCTCCTTACAGGCTGCTGTTCATAAGTATTCTTCTCTTCTTTGCAGGTAGTGCCTCCCCTTGAAAGCATGAGCTTCAGGTGTTAAGAGGACTGAACGAATATTCTAACATGATCTCCCTCTGTTCTCTCCTTCTTAGAATCTTATGGCAAGAGCATTATATGACAATGTCCCAGAGTGTGCTGAGGAGCTGGCCTTCCGCAAGGGCGACATCCTGACTGTCATAGAGCAGAACACAGGCGGCCTGGAAGGATGGTGGCTCTGCTCCCTACACGGTCGGCAAGGCATCGTCCCAGGCAACCGAGTGAAGCTTCTGATTGGTTCTGTGCAGGAGCCTTCGTCCGGTCAGGACCAGCCCACTTCTGGACTGATGCACCAGACGTTTGGCCAACAGAAACTGTATCAAGTGTCAAACGCACAGGGTACTCCTCGAGACACTATCTATCAAGTGCCACCTTCCTATCAACATCAGGGAATTTACCAAGTACCCACTGGTCAAGGTACCCAGGAGAAAGATGTGTATCAAGTGCCACCATCAGTGCAGCGAGGCATTGAGGGAGCTAATGGTCCCCACTTAAGTAAAAAGGTGAGTGAGCAGCTGACTGGATTTTTGTTCTTTTTTTCCCCCATTGCACTGGGAGCAATAGAAATGCTCTCAAAGGGAGAACTTGAAACTTCCAAGAAGTGTATCTAGCACCCTTGCTGAGGCGTTATTTTTGCATCGTATTTCATTGGCAAGATTTTCTTGAGTTGCTACTGTGTGCCAATTACTGTTGATTCACAGTCATTATAAATTCCTGTGATTCTGGATTATTATATTATTTCTCTCCATCTGTATGGTAGGTCTACTTTGAGACCTACTTTCTGCACTCAAAAAGTTTCTAGTCTTTTCTATGTTTTCTTTGAGTGGTACAGGCACCAAATTTGGAGTAAGCACAATGATACAGCAAGAACCCACTTTTCACCAAAAGCTGCCTCAGGACCTCATTGGCCTGACTGCCCAAAGACCCCCCAAGGCATAGAGGGGTGAGGACAGGGTCATGCTGACCAACTTGTTCTGTGGAGTTATTCACTTAAAAGTTTAAATCACAGAGCTAACAGGGAATTTAGAAAGGAGACATCCAGCCTTTTGGCATTCAAGTAAGTCCTATGAAGTACCTGAGTAAAAACAGTGGAGTTAAGATATTTCAGACATCTTGTTAGGGAAAAAAAGAATAAAGGAAACTCTCCAGCACTCTAAACTTCTAAAATGGCTTAACAGTTTGAGATAAATAGAAATTCATTTACTGAATGACTTTTAAACATCTAGTATATTTTTCATGCTTGTAATATGATGTGCTGTAGTGGGGAGACATAAAGCAACATGCAGTGCCAGGTGGGTGTATGTGCTGGGGTTTAAATAACATCAGTAAACTTAGTGGGAGGAGCGTCAACACCAAGATAATGCTTTTGTGAGAATTACATACAAAAGACTTTTCTCTTTTGTTGACTGACAAATTCCAATGGGACCTTTACTTTTGGGTGTTAGGAGTGGACTGATTGAACAGACAAAAATAGATCTCTGAATTAATTACGAGAGGAAAGATGTAGTTAGATGCCAGAAAGATCTAACTGATGCCTAGAGCACTATATAAGTCCTGCATCAAAAATAACACAAAGTTTGAATTTACAACCCCATGTAAATTAGGGATATCGATTTGCATTATAATAGATCCTCTTGAAAAAAAGGGGAGGAGGAACTTTCTACTGGATTTCTTTAAATAACAAAGCCACAAATGCATTTTCAGATCATCTTTAACACAGAAAGTATGTTTTACAAAACACTTCTCAGGAGCATAGCATATTGTTTAAGTCATGTATATATACCTTAGAAGGCATTTCTCAAGAAATAGTGAATAGTTTTCTGACTTGAATTGTACTGACCCCATCTAGAGGTGGTAGATTGACTGCTCCATGACCTTTCAAAGTCCTTCTTACCCAGGAATTTTAGACTCAAAGAGAGCTGAGCCAGGCCTCTATCTCTAGAGGGGAAATAGCAGTCGAGAGGAATAACTATAAATAAATTACTTCTCCCAATCTTAATTCTAGTCATTTGCACCTTAAAAATAACTCTTCCTCATTTAAGCTAGAGTGAGGCAGATGGGGGAGACCAGAACAGGAAATGCTTGACTGAAAGGTGGTGGGATCTGGACTTTCATCAATTTGTTTTGGCAAGAAGGTGACATGTTTTTCTTCTCAGACTCAACCTTTTTAGTTCCAAGTCTAAAATGTCTAGAACATCGGACTTCTTTCCATTTTATTTGCTGTAACTGACCACGGTTTTGCTCCTTGGTTCTCCATCCCTTTAGAAGGGACTCTGGTCATGCCTTCCCTTGGGTTGATGTTAGGGTGCTGGGTTACCCTTGGGTGCTCAAACTCAATGTTCTTTTTGCTTTCTTATTTTTAAAACTAAGGAACATTTTTTTTTAACAAAAAGTAGATGATCCCTGCAGAAAGGAAGCCACCTTCTGAAAAGGGCCCTTGCTAACTGTCACAGAGATGCAACCAGACATGAGGGAGGCCTAGCCAGAGATAAGGAGTAGATAGTGCATGGCGCACTGAGTTTTTGAACAGTCAGGGTCTAAGGTGGTAAGTAACAGGGAAGGAGATATTGGGATAGAAAAAGATGGAAATAGCAGGGGAGACTGGTCCTGGCTCTTCCTGAAAACACCACGTGTTCTCCTGGCCTCACCTTGAAAGTCATGGCCTACCTCATCCTTTTGCTGGACCATTTCTTTTTCTTTTCCCAAACCCCTTCTCTCCCTCTAGTTCCTTTCTTTCTCTCTCCCTTTCATTCCCTCTCATCCTTCCTTTCATCCTTTCTCTCCCTTCCTCCCCTCTCCCTTCCCTCTTACCCATCCTCCCTCTATCCATCCCTCCTATTACTCCTCCTTCTCTCCCTTCCATTTTTCTTTCTTTCCTTCCTCCATGGCTTGGCTGCTAAAGAAATGCTTATCCTTCTAGAAAATAGCAACTGTTCTTAAAACTTAAGTCATCTCCCTCCCTGTGGGTTTTTATACTCATGATCTTCTTTGTGGGTGAGAATCATACTAAGGACTGCAAGAGTTAATCCTGGTTTGGTAGAGATTGAGTGGGCTTTTGTTGTTTCATTTTGTTTTTAAGTTCTCATTTACTGACTGGTTAAGTAGTCTGTTTTTTCTTTTAAATTACTGTCTGTAAAATGATGAAGAATCCAGAAGTAGACATGACTGGTAGTTGAAGCTATGATCCTTAAAAGTTGTTAAAGAAGAAAAAGGAGGCAGTGCAATCCTGTCCTGAGCCACTCAAATGTGGTCTCAAAATGTTAGGGAACATAACAGTCACCCAGAGAGGTAAACAAGGTGAGTTAAAATGAGGGTTCCTAGGCCATTCTCCTCAGAAATTCTACCCAGAGCCCAGGATTATATATTTTAACAAACTCCTGGATAGCTTGGAGGGTGTAGTCCAGATATTGCACCTTGAGAAATGCTGTTAAGGGACCACAGAGAGGTTGGCTATGCTCCAATCTGATTGTAATTGGGACTTTCCATAGGTAAAGATTTCCTTGATGCTACTGAAGTTTTATCCACCACAGTTTTCGCCACTAATGAATCACTTAAAAAATAAATAAAGTGAGTGAATTCTACCTTCTATCTCTTTTGCTTGCTCACTGGGAAACTCTAGCCTCTACCCACCTTCTTGCATGCCATCCACTTTAAATAGCATTCATCACTTATTAAATCTGTGGTTAGAGAAAGAAAGATGATCATATAATCCCCACCCATTTTTGGAACAAGAGGAATGTGTCAGTATTATGTAAAGTGCATGGGCTTGAGGATTCTGTTTCCTCATAGTTGTGTATCCCTTGACAAGTTACCAAACTTCGCCAGGATTTGGTTTCTCCATGTTTAGTAAAGGGGAGTAATAACTAGCTCACAGGATTGTTGTGAACATGAAATGCAGCAATATAAAGAAAGTGGCTAGCACAGCAGAGGCTTAAAAAAAGTTCTCTCACTGTGTATTTTCTTAATTTTTTCAGAGTTTATTTTGAATTGCATTAGCCCTGTTTGTGTTTTTTAATAAGCCCTGAATATATAAATATTTTACTGCTAGCATATATGCTGTTCCCTTTGGGTGCATGGCTCCCTACAAGAATTTTGCACAGAGTAGAAAAGAATTCTCAAAGTTATCTGGAACCCATATACAGTGACACCTTTGCTTAATTTCATTGGCTTTTTTTCCCCCTCCGGATTTTGTGCATTTTACCCATTAGGCATTGTAGACAGAATGCCAGGGCCTATGAAAATGTTGGAAAACTGAATAAAAAATTTTGGCTCCATAATATGAAATGCAAAAACTGCAAAATACAAATTAATAAACATTTAGACAAATGTGTAAGAAACATAATGCCATCCTCATTAACTGTTACATATAGGGTTCATTGCTATTTCATTACATTTGAACACATTTTGTAAATTAGAAATTTCTCACTTTGCAAAAATTTCTGACTATGTTCCATGATTGCCAAAAACTCACAGACGATTCTAAATTAAATGACTTACTCATAGTTCAATAATTTGAAAAGCTGAATTATATTTTTATAAAATGTTTTCATTTTAAAAAGCAGAAATTCTACTTAATATGGAATATGGTTTAGAGTGGAGTTCCCAAACGCACAAAAGCCTCAAGTCATAAAGGCTGAAAACAGTGTCATTTCTTTGCTCCAAAGATCAGTAAAACGGCCACCTGAGTTCATCTATTTCACGCCTGATCATATAGGTAATTGTATATATTCCTTTGATTGGTCTTTAGACATGTTGCTTTTATTCTAACTGGTGGAATTAAATTTACTTTGCATCCTCTGAAACTCAGCTTGAACAAAATGATAAGCCCCATTAACACAGGTAGGGATCACAGGCTTCTGTGCTGTTATAGGCCAGACTCATAGCACAACACAACAAGGTAACAGCCAATGAGTGAACAGGAAGAAGTATGAAATGAAGCGTTTAATCCGAGTTGACCTTTAAGAAAACCAAAAAGTGGTTCTGATTTTATCACTCATCCACCATTGAACACTAACCTATCCTATTGTCCGGCTCATTACAGTATGGTACCACAGGCCAAGTCAGACCATTCACAGCACTTTTTCCCCAGAGGGGTGTTAGAGCAGGTCACCATCTACTTTCTGTAATCACAACTACCTGTGTGCTACTAATAAGCATCCGAAGTATGAGTGGTATAAAGTTCAGCTTGTCTGAGCACTTATTTTAATGCAATGCACAAACATCAGGCCCTCAGACAATTTAGATGCCAACATCAATTAACTCTCCTGTACTCACCTAAGGAGAAGAACTTCACTCTTCATCCTGAAGATGCTTCTTTGCACATGCTGTTATTTACTTGGAATGCCTTTCTTGTCTATTCTTCCTGTAAGCTCCTCAGCAGTCTTTTTTTTTACATAGAAGAACTGGGGTGTCGACTGGATGTGCAGGGGGTGAAAGGATTCATCAGAGACAGAGTGGGGAGCAGAACAGGCAGACTGACTGAAATACACTGCTGAGGGGAGCAATGGCCGAGACAGGAGAGGTCTCCCACGCCATGTGGGTTATCTCCCTGATCAGGGATTGAACTCAGGCCCTAGTAGTGATAGCACTGAGACTTAACCCTTAGGACAGGGAGACCCCTGGGCAATCTTTAATACCCACTGCAATATTCATCTCCTTTGTGAAGTTTTCTCTCTATACCCCAGAAGTTTCTTCATTCTTCTATGGTCCAAAATATGTTACATGTTCTACTTCAAGTCAGGAGAGCTCGTAGGTTAATTAAAGCTATCATAGTCCACCACTGTGTTGAGATGGTGGGTGACGCTAGTTCAAGCACTGCTTTGGGGGCGACACTTGGAAACCCAAGTATTTTAAGAGTTATCAGGCCCCATTTTTTTTTTAATCTCATCTTTAAAGACCATTTCCTACCTTCTAAAACAGGCACAATCAAATGTTACTGGGAAATGACTCACTAACATTCAGGGATTTTAGCCAAGTCTCTCAGGCCCATTTCTGACAGGGACAGAAACAGATTTACTGCAATGTTTCTACTGTCTTAGACACCATCCATATTCGTTGGTTAAGGAACCACAGATTTCTCTTACTGGGATCTGAGCATTGTGAAATCAGGTTGCCCAGAGCAACACTGTTACCAGCCAACTAACTGCTTTGTATTAGTGGTGTGATTTGTCTACTACCAAATAAAAATAGATTTAGAGGAAATGAAAGCTCTCAGAGAAGATAAAGTCTGATTTCACCTCATTTTCCTTTGTTCCCTTCCTACACACACACACACATACAGAGAGAGAGAGAGAGAGAATAAAGGGAGAATGAATATCACAGGACAGAAGGTAGCTCTGGTTTCTTCACATATAAATCAAATTAAGTACAAACATGTTCTAGATTTGTGCCTTTCTGTATAAAGATAACCCATACATGGTTAAATTTTGGGCTACATGGAAAATGAATTTTCATCTAAAATCTCTATCCTCAAGTGCAAGATAAATTTTAACCCTTATGCAAAACTGGAAGTTGTTGAGCGCTTCAAGGCAGGGCTTTAAGAACTCACTTTGAAAATGAGAAGTATCTCTTCCAGTTGAATCGCCCACACCAAGCCTCCTCAAAAATGAACAAAGACCCTGTGTATTTGCTCAATAGCAAGACCTTCAAAATCAGTTGCAATGTGTACAAAGTTCATGGAAAATGAATATTTCTTAGAGTACATTAGTCACTTCTTGTAAATCCATGCTAAAGCAAACCAAGGAAACCTTCTTTCCCTTTTCAGTGATTTTACACTGACAGTGCTTATCATTTTGAACAAATAGATAATGTGTGGAGTATGACATCTGGCAAAGTGGATAATGTTCTATTTCTGAGGGGGAGAAAAGAACATATTTGATTTGATGATAAAGCTGAGACTTAAAATTGGTTGAGTCTTTAATAACAGACTGTTCCGAGTGCATTGCAGAAAATGCAAAGCTAGTATCAGAAGTGCACTGATTTTAAGCAGTTGTGCTATAAACCCAGTTGTCAAGACACTTCAAGAGAGGTGTGTTGTCGCTGTTGAAGGAGTGTGGGTGTGATTCCCTTAGGACAGCATGTCTTCCTGAACAGTTCTGTAGGACTACAGTAACATCCAAAGAATATCAGAGTCCTCTCTTTAAAGGGATCCTATAGTAACCAATTTTTGAAGCAAAGAATCCATTGCCAATACCACAGTCACATCTGATTTATCTGCATATTTTTTATAATGGTTAGTTATTTTTTTTTTTTAAGTAAGGTGTTTTTAAACTAGTTATTTACCGGAAAAATTATTTGTTTTTCAAATTTGCCACCGATTAACTGAGTAGCCTTTAACATGTTATTGTTACTCATTTTTCAAGATAGCTTTGGGATTAAAGAGGGGGTGAGCAAAAGGTGCCTTTGAACCTTGGCTCCATGTGAGGGACATTATAAACATAATCTCCCCTAAGCCGCTCAACAGCCTCAGGTGTTTGTTACAACCTTCACTTTATAGGGATGGCACCTGACGTCTGAGAAGTAAATTGAAGTGTTGAAGGACCTACTCTAGTAAGAGGCTGCATTGATATTTGAACCCATGTCTGTCTGACTCTGAAGCTAATGATTTTTACATCCCAGCTAATGCTTGAGTTTGCCAAGCACTAAAAAAGAGGGTGTGTTTAAATACTTCATTAGCTATTCTAGTTCATCAAAATCATGGAGGCTAAAAAGAATCCTTTCAACCAGGAAAAATTATTTCTGAAGTCACTTCTGGAGGCTCCCACTTCCAGAGACTGAGGGAATCTAAAGCAAGGAATGTTGACTTTCCCACCACCTAACTGCAGTAATCAGTTTCATGCCAGGCTGATCTAAAAATCCTGAGCAGGTCACTGAGGTGATAGAAAGACTGACATACACCTGAGAACATAGCTACATTAACTTTCGCTGTCATTGGAAATAATCATTCTTTCAAAACACTTCAAATTGCTCTAAATGGATCACTTCATTTGGCCAGATATAGTTAAATCTCCCAGAAAGGACTTGTCAATGAAAGGGGCAACCTCAAAAAACATGATAACCTGATTTCAAATTTCCCTTCTCCAACATGTAAGTAACATTCTTTGTGAAATTAAAAATTCAATAAATGTCTAATCTGTCTCACTAGTGTAGGCAATGGGGTCTTAAGGAAAGTTCCGTGGCACTGCTGGACCCAGCTAACCAGGCCTTGGTTCACTTCTCTGTTGTTTAATGAGCTGAATAACCTCTCTGAACTTTAGCTTCCTCAACTGTGAAATGGAAATTATCTCTAATGGTCTTTGCTAAAATTTTATGATCCAGATATCCTTATCTGATTATTTCTCAGAGTTGCTTGAGAAGTTTAATGAAATGACCTGATCTCATGAATCTTTTAAAACATCAAAGATAATTAATTAGGCATTGATAACTGATTTCAAGTTGGCCCCCAAATTTTAGAAAATCCTTCCTTACCCTTTTCCTTTAGGATCCGGTCCATTTCTTATCTAGAAACTACAGTGTCCTTTAGAAGATAGTCAAGTCAAACAAAATAGCAGGTAGGCAGAGTACAGGAGGCAGGGTTGTCAACTGCTCAGCCTGGGAAAGTCAGTCTGCAGGCCACTTCCAGAGAGTACCTCACTAAGAAAGCTTATTCCTGTTTTGTTGCTTTGACCTAAGAAAATGCTTTGTCCTGGAACCCGGTATTTTTTGCCCCTTTTCCTCTATTTAATCATGTTTGATTTGGCAGAGGCCATTGGCAAACTCTCCACAGGAAAGCCCTGCCACAACGCTGGTCAGCCCTGTTGGAGCTGGCACCAGACTCTGCCACATGAACAGTTTGCTCCGTCAACCATCGTGTCTTTCCCCCAAGCTAAGTCTTGAAAGCTTTCCTTTTTAGGGAGAAATTATATCCTAAGCAGTTTGAGTCCAGGATTCTCATCTCACCACCTTTCCATACTCACGTTTATGGATAGCTCTCTTAAATCGATTTCACAATTTAGATTTAGTGCGTCGTGTCCTGTTGAATTTCTCTGAACATCAAGTAAGTCAAAATGCTTGTGCCTTTTAGAGTTTCATAAACTGAAAGGACATTTTGATCTCTGAGATATAAGAAATGGCTTTGTTATACCTAACTCAGTCACAGACTATATTCAAGTTTGTCTAGAGAAAGCTATAATCACTTGAGGAACCCAGATGTCGTTTCCCATCATGTTCTTTCATGTTAAATGCTTCTAGCTGCTCTTTGGCGCTTGGTCACTCCATAACTAAATATTGCTTTAGCACTCACTACACAAAGAGCTTCCTGAAAGCAGCAGGGGGATATGCTAGGGGCTTAACAATGAGGGCACTGTTTCTATTAAGTAGTTCACAGCCCAAGTGCTGTGTCAAAGGGACGTACCCCAAGAGCTATCCCACATCTGAGCATTCACTTGAGACTTTCCTCATTTGGGAAAAGAGACTGGCCATAGCTAGGATGTGTTCAGTGATTTGATTCCAGCATAAAATCAGGACTCCAGGAAGGAAAATAAATCACCTCCCCAAAATAAAGAGGAAAAAAATGTTGATGAGCACAAGAGAAGCATTAAGAAGGGTTAACTGTGGACTGGACATGATCCATGAGGGTTTATTTTTAAGGCCAGACTTAGTTTTCATTATATTGTTGCTATGCAAGTAAATAAATGAGCTCACTGCTACACCCAAGCTGGGCAGAGAGAGTTTATAGAGAATTAATAAATCCAGTGAGGGCAACATGTGGCTTTTCCTCTGGTCATAGAAAAGTAACTAGTAATCTTGGATTTTAAATAGACAACCTCTATAACATTGCAATTTCTGAAATCTGGATTCAAGTTCTAATGGGCAGACAGTGATAGTAGTGATATTTCTTTTCCTAAACTTTTTTTTTTAAAGGGAAAGGGTCAAACAGTTCATGGGCTTGAAGACAAAGAGGTTATTATAAGATCTAATAAATACTGTGGTGACTCTGTTAATGCTTTTTAAGGCATTTAAGGGAAATAAGTCCCTTCCAACAAGAAGTTTTAGAAGTTTAAACAGTCCAGTTATTGCATGAAGCCAGAGATAGTATAAATAAAACAGGGAGGTGGAGGGTATTAGAGACAGGAAGCAATCAAATTTTAGTTTCCACATATGCCAAGAATAATGCAAATAGATGACTGCTAATTAGTGAAACATACTTTTGAATTCAGACAATCTTATTATTGGTAAAGTTATAAATCTGTACTGTAATCACTATGGCATAGTTCCACTTTAACTTCTCATCAATTTGCCATTATGCTTACTGGGCACCACCTGGGTTGACTTGTTACTGACTAGGCTTTGAGGAAGAACGAAAGGAGCTGGTGCTACACATTCTTGCTCTGTCTTGTTCTGGATCTTCAAAAGCCCTGAACAAACCAATCACAAGCAAAGAAATTGAAACAGTAATCAAAACTCTCCCAAAAAACAAAAGTCTGGGACCAGATGACTTCACAAGTGAGTTCTAACACTTTCAAAAATGAGCAAAAGGAATCTATCCAGTCCAAATGCTCTCAAAAATTGAAAATTAACAAATACCTCCAAACATATTTTATGAACTCATTATGTTAATACCAAAACCAAATAAAGACAACACACTAAAAAGAAAACTACAGGTCAACTTCCCTAATGAATATTGATGCAAAAATCCTCAATACAATCTTAACAAACCAAATATAACAATGCATTAGAAGGACCAAGTTAGATTTATACAAATGTCAACTAATGTAATTTGCCATAATGACAAAAAGAAAAATAAAAACCATATGACATCAATAAATGCTAAGAAAATATTTGATAAGATTCAGCACCCATTTATGATGAATACCCTTGGAAAACTAGGGTAAATGAAATATGTATTAACATAATAAAAGCCATATATGACAAACTTATAACTAGCATCATTCTCAATGGTGAGAAATTGAAAGTATTTCTGCTAAGGTCCAGAACAAGACAAAGATGTCCCTGCTATATCTACTATTCAACATAGTGTTAGAAATCCTAAGTAGAGGCAAGAGAAAGATATAAAAGGAATCCAAACTGGGAAAGAAGATGTAAAGCTATCATTATTTGCCGATGATATAATATGCATACAGAACCCTAAAAACCCCATAGAAAAACTAATTAAAACAATAAACCAGTTCAGCAAAGTGGCAGATTACAAAATCAATACACAAAAATCAGTTGCCTTCCTATAAGCAAATAGTGAGATAAAAGAAGAAGAAATTTGGGGCCATTACAGTCTGAGTTTGGTTTCTGCCAGGGAGCAAAACCACATATGACACAGCAGATGTCTCCTGTCTCACCCTCTGCTCCCCTTGACAGTGTACTTCAGTAGATCCACCTTTTCTGCTCCCCACTCTGTCTCTGGTGAACCTTCTCACCCCCACACACACACCTTTGGTCTACACCCCAGTTCTTCTAAACAAAAATTAAAATAAAGAAATAGGCAAATAGATTTTTAAAAAGAAGAAATTAAAAAAACATTCCATTTGCAATCATAACAAAATAAATAACTGCTAATAAACCTAACAAAGGAGGTGAAGGACATATATGAGAAAAACTTCAAAATGTTGTTAAAAGAAATAGAAGAAGAGAAAAAGAAATGCAACAACGTCCCCTGCTCATGAAATGGAAGAATCAGCATTGTCGAAATGGCCATCCTAACCTAACCAAAGCAATTTACAAATTCAATTCAATCCCAATAAATATTTCAGTGTCATTCCTCAAAGAAGTGGAACAAATATTATGAAATTTATATGGAACCACAAAAGACTTCAAATAGACAAAGCTCTCCTGACAAGAAGGCGGGGACCTGGGGGTTGTATTACACTTCCAGACTTCAAACTATACTATAAAGTAATCAAAATAGTATGGTACTGGAACAAAAACAGACACAGACCAAAGGAAAAGAATTGAAGGCCCAGAAATAAAACCACACATATATGGACAGTTAATCTATGACAAAGGAGTGAAGAACATACACTGGAATAAGGAAAGGCTCTTCAATACATGGTATTGAAAAAATTGGACTGTCACATGCAGAAGAAAGTAGGAAGACTACTATCACACACCATACGTGAAAATCGACTCAAAATGGATAAAAGACTTGGAGGTAAGACCTGAAACCATAAAATACGTAGAAGAAAAAACAGGCAATGTAATCCATGATATAAGCTTCAGGCATATCTTTGTGTATCTTTCCCCCGCAGCAAGGAAAACAAAAAAGATAAAACCCAAAAAACAAAAAATACTTCTGCACAGAGAAAGGAACTGTAACCAAAACAAAGAGCCACCTTACTGAATAGGAGAAAATATTTGCCGACCATACATCTGACAAAGGATTGATATCAGTGATCTACAAAGAGCTCATACAATGCAACAAAAAGAAAACAACTAACCAAATCAAAAGAATACATAGAAGAGTTGGTAGGTACAGCTCCAAAGTCAGCATACAGATGGTCAGCAGGCTCATGACATCATCACTTATCATTAAGGAAATTCTAGTCAAAACCACAATGAGATAGCACCTCTTAACTGTGAGAACGGCCTACATTGAAAAGGTGACAAAAAACAAGCACCAGTGAGGGTGTGTAGCAAAAGGAACCTTGGTGAGAATGTAGACTGGTCCAGCCCCTATGGAAAGCTGTGTGGAGTGTTCTCAAAACACTAAAGGTTGATCTGCCATACGACCCAACAAGTCCACTCTTCAGTATCTGCTCAAAAAACACAAAACCACTAATTTGAAAGGAAACCTGCACTCCTGTGTTTATTGCAGCACTATTTATAATGGTCAAGATATGGAAACAACCTAAGTGCTCCAAAACAGATGACAGATCAAGAAGATGTAGTATATATACACATTGGAATCATGCTCAGTAATCAGAAAAGGTAAACTCATGCCATTTGTGACATCATAGATTGAATTGGAAAGGAGTCATATGAAGCAAGACAAGCCAGAAAGTGAAAGATAAATACCAGGTGGTGTCACTTATATGTTGAACATAGAGAAACCAGACAAAGGGCTAGACAAAAACAAACATTAAAAGCAAACTTTGAGGGCTGACCATAGATTTGAAGCATCCAGAGAGGAAGGGGAAGAGGGAAGGGTGGAGGGAAGAGGTGGAGTGAGAAGGCGGGACAGAACACATGGAGTATGTGGAGGATTGTGCATGCTTTGGGGGTGGGAGAGCTACGGTGGCCTCACCTGATGGCTGAAATATTAACAAGGATGTATTAATAAAAAATTATTAAATAAATGTTTTCTAGTTATAACAAACTATACTTTTGTGATTTTAAACTTTTGACGCATGCAAATATACATACATAAAATGCAGAACTCTTAATAACAATGGTCATACACTAGAACAGGATCAGTGCTGCTCAAGTTACCTGTGCTCCTCCCCAGCCCCGCTCGGTCCTCCATCCACTCCTCCCAATGCTTGTCAAACAGTCAGATTTGTGTTTCTTTTAGCTATTTCTGTTCCTCCTTGCAGGTAGTGTATGGGAGAACAGATTAAGTCCAGAGGCATGTGTAGTTGTAATAAGGAGATGAACCATAGACCTGACATGAGAAGGAAGCACAGCAGAATTTGGAAGGAGCTGAGACCCTATTAATTGGCATCTGTGGTATTCTTGGGAGACAAGGACGATTTGCCTTCGTTAATGCCTTAGCCTGCTCCCTCCTACTTCTCTCAGCACTAGGTAAACTGATAGCATACAGCTGAGAAGCTCTAGTTCTCCTAATCTCAGCATCTCTACTCCTGCTATGCCGCAATCCCAGGCACACACCAGTTCTGCTTTAGGAGGTGAAGTGGATGACCAAGGGAAGCAGCACTCCTCCCCTACACCCCTGTTCCTAGATGACTTGCTGAGACCTTGGTACAAGTGGTGCTGCAGTGCTAGGAAGGGGCACTGAGCGAATTCTGGATGGTTCTAGCAGACAGGGGTAAAGGAAGGCATCCTGGAGCCCTCGGTGGCTTTTTATGCTTGTAATAAAAATGATGTGGCATCAGGTACATGGCAGGCATGGGTGCCAGGGGCATGTGCCTGGCCCCCCGGCACATCTCACCCTCTCGGCTGCTTTGCTGCTCTCGTCTCATTCTGCTGTTCTTGCTGCTGCTGCTGCTGCTGCTGCTGCTGCTGCTGCTGCTGCTGCTGCTGCTGCTGCTGCTGCTCTATGTTCCGCTCTTTCCTTCTGGTGTCCTCATGACACCACCCATATAAGCCCGTGTCCAAACTCAAGTGCGCCCACTTGTGCATGCCCACCTAGACATGCGCAGGTGTCCATCATTATACCAATGGCGGGAGGGTGGAAAGGCCTGATAGTTTTCTCTGACCCTACAGGTGCCATATGAGACATTGTCTTGAAAGAGTTTGCTTTTATACACTTCAGATGGGTATGTGCCTTACTTCTTGCTGATACTCTCTTGACAAAACTAAGCTTGTAATTTACTGAAAAGGTCTTGTCTAAAGGGAAATTCAATAAAGTATCTCTGAAATGTTCTGGGTAAACTACTGACTTGAAGCCTGTACCACCTTGGCTTAACTTCTAGTTAGTCATTGCATTTGTGTGCACTCTTAGTCCCTGATCCAAAGTGGGAGATGATGATCAAGTCCCTACTTTGCTGATTCCTAAAGTCCATGGTTCCCATGTGTCCAAAGGACCTGCAGGAAATACAATGCAACCTTTCAGATACCCTTTACAGATCAGTAAATTCTCCCAGGGGAAAAGTCAACCTCAAATTTTGGGCTTTCCTCTATGAATTCCTTCTCCACTGACAAATTTTATACTGATAACTCTTCACTATCTTTTAACTGTTTCATGCTATTAAGAAGACCTTTAATATATTTTCTCCATTTTTTAATCTGTCTACAATAGGATGGCTTATCTGAATTATGTAGTTCACAATTTAAGTCCAAAAGTAAATATAATCTATGTTTAAAATTATAATAAAAATAGCTAAGTTGAAGGATTTAGTCTAGGCTGGGCAACTTATGTACTCATTTAATACTCATAATAGTCTATAAGTGTTATGATTTCTATTTTGCTAATGGACAAACACCTTGGCCATGGTGTTACAACTAATAGGTGGTGGAAGCATGATTTCGATTCAGCTCTGCCTCAGTCCAGCTCAGGAAGTCACTCCCCTTATTACATCTACTCCTTCCAATGAGTTAAGAACCCAGTGGGCTCTGCACTCTAGTACACGACTTCTGGTGACACAGGAAAGTCATATGTTGTCAGAACTAGAGGGAGCATGATTTCTGTTCCTATTTACTACATTTTCCTTCTGAAGCTGAGGTAAAACACAGAATTGGTTTTAGTTTCTTTGTAGAAACTCCCCCATATGTTTCTGACTTATGACCAAGAGAATGCAGGTGTTTGAGTCACATGCAGGTTCTAGGTTGGGGAAAAGGAAACCATCTAACACCCTTTCTTAGCCTCCCATCTATGTCTGCCCCAGATAGTGGTGCAGCGATTGTACTTCCATGCTTTCTGATTTTTACTTTTATCTAACATTCACACTGCTCTCTTAGTTCCCTCACTTGCCTAATACTGCCATGTATGACTGATAAGACATAGTCTGCCCCCTCATTCCAAGAGTTCTACTCAGCCAGAGCTGACTTACTTGGAAAATAACCTTATCCTACTTAGGCAACTCTTGCTTAGTATCCTCCCCAGTCCCACGTCAGTACGCTTGGGAATATCCTTAAATTTTATTTTGATTTGTTACTATATCAGTCAGTGTAGTTATCTATGGCCTCCTATATTAAAGACATTGTACTAAGTAAATATGTGCAAGTGAGTAAGAAATGATCTCTGTCCCATAAAGCTAAGAGATAAGAAGAGCCAAGACAGTCAGATGATGAGATAAATGACTCTAGCTGTGTATGTATAAATATGTGGGGAGTTTTGAGAAATATTATAGCTGTCTGAGCAAATCTTTGTGAAACAGACACATTCAGTTTGGTCTTGAAAACTGAATAAAATTTGAATATAAGGAAATTTGTATCTTAGACAAAGACACATCGTGAATAAAGGCACAGGGCTATGGTGTGGACACACGTAACTCAGTCCTGCCTGTACATGACTTTTGGAGAGCTTGTGGGACTGTCACCAGAGGCTCCCTAGGTATTGAGGGAGAGGGTGAGATAGATAAATGAAGGTAAAGACTGGTAGTCAGATGGATAGAGACATGTTTAGTTTGGCCAAGAAGATCTTTGAAATATTTCAACCAATTTTGCAAATCAAATTTTAAATAAAAATCCAGATATCTGGTTTCTTCTGAAAATTTGAGCAATGTGGCAGCATGGGAATTATTTTCTCAGGCAAGCACTTGACAAAACTGAAGAACAACTGCCTCCTGTCACTTGAGTGTTTGCTGTCTCCCCAGCAGAGGAGTACAGCTTATGCTTCCCTTCACCCTGCCTGCTCAGCCTGGGGGTGTTTCACTAAATGACCCTTGCTCTGCTACAGATACAAGCCTAGGCCAACCAAACATGGAGACATGAATGACAGACCCAAGGGCCTCTCTTCTGGCTCACCGACTCTCACACTTGTTCTCAGTAATCACTGGCCTTCACTATTACCCCAAACAGGCTTCAGAATTACCAGACTTGGAATATTTAAAGCATCTATTAAAAACGGCCCATGCTGCCCAGGATCTGTGGTTCAAAATGGGGTGAATCAAACACATCAAAGTGTGGGGTGAGGCAAACATGTTTGCTTGTTCACAGATTAGTTAAATAGCTAACATAACCCCATCCAGGGCCCAGGCTTGGAGATTTGTTAAAGGGACTCTTCCTTTTCTAAATTTCTAGTCTTCCCTTCTTTTCTGCTTCAAAACTCTGTGTGTCCACCTCAAATTCTTCTGTGAGTTGACAAGGAAGTTATACTAACATCTGATGAATATGAAATTCCTCATAAGGAAAGAAAAGTCACATTTGAAAAAAATCAAATCCCCCGCCAGGGTACCAGGAAGCAGTAGCAACAGCAATTGGTCAAATGGCCCCAGGGGAGCCCAAAATTTAAACTCTTTTGTGGTGACACTAAAGCGCTGAGAGGTCAGTTTGGTAATTCCTAAGACTATGTAAGCCCTTATAAGCATAAATAAATATACATAAGGAAAGAATGTAAAAGAGAAAAAAAATACAGTGGAAAAAGAGAAATGAAAAACATTACTTAATTTCATTGAAAACATTACTTTTACAATATTTTTGTGTAGTAATCCCTCAATGCTTCACCATGCAAAAATCCAGAATAATTCTTCCAAACATTACAGCCCCTCAGCCAGACCTTGGTGTTCTTTGTAGGCCGAGATTCAGTAGTTCTGGGATACTGGGATATTACAAACACTTTCATGTGATATTCCAGTCAGGAAACCCAGTGAAGTACAGAATTAGCTGGTCAGCACTTTCTTCTTCTGAGCGAATATACAATTGGCATGCAAGCCGCCTAAGCCCTGGGTTGAGGAGGACAATGTCCAGAACAAGTAGGTTTCCAACTCCCCATTCTTTCAGACAGCACAAAGTTGGGATCTGTATGCTCTGGATAGGCCTGGCCAGATGCAAAACACTGGCCCATTTAAATACCATTTGTGGACCAATGTGAATGGGATGGTAACACCCGGAAAGCTGGAATCTGGGGAGTTTGTATTTTGTTGGCTTTTTACCCCTGTGGTTTCCACCATCTGTTTCTTTTAGCACAAAACAAGGAAAATGACTGGTTTGGAATGCAAAGTTTTTTAAAACCAGATGACCACAGGCATCCTATTGAAAGAGAAAGAGAGAGCAAGTCGGAGGTTTGTGACATTTGTCAGGAAGTAAGATGGTAAATAGCAGGAAACTTTAATACTCTCTGCCAGGGAAGAGTCACAAAAGTAAGGAAAAGTCTTATCCAGGACCTTGCCTTTCTGGGATTGTGTTGTGGCTTTATATTTCACCAAGGACTATTGAAGACACCAAGCACTACCCTCTGTATCTCCCAATGCCCACCCTTTTTTTAAACTAAAGACCTGGCCTTCAGCATAACCACCTTGGCATTAACATTACTACTAACTTGGCAACCTTGGATAGAGCCCACTCTTAGAAACTTTTGGACTAAACAAAAGCTGTGTTGTAAGTGAATTCTATTATAGAGCTAAAGTAGAGAGCTATAAACAGAGTAGCTAGTGAGATGTAGTAAGATAAGATACTTCATCTCTGTCCTGGACAATGCTGAGTGGGAAAAAATATGTGTGTGTGTATATATATATATATATATATATATATATAATGGCATTAAGAGCACACTGTGTTTTTCTTGAGCAAAGGGTATCCTGCTTTCATAGGGAGATTTTTCTGCATATGGTACCTTGACCTTTCTATAAAATGGTTGTGTGTGCTGTATGCCAGCAAACCTTAAAGCAGTAGATTTCTTTTTTAAACCTGAGGCAATGGACAGATTTGATGGGAGGATGATTGTATAGTAATCTCATTGAAGAAATAATCAGTTGCAAGCACCAGGGATTTAAAACCAAATTGAGCTCGGGCATTTTAGAGCCCCTGGGGAGACCATTTCTGCATTTGGCCAAGTTCCATCTATTTCAGCCTAAGACAGACATGAGCATTTTTCACATAGTTTGCAGGCAGCCTGACGCCAGAGTTTTCACATTAGAGAAAGGATAAATGATGATGGTTTCTTAGGGAACAACAAACACTTCCTAGTTCAAGATGTCTGTTTTCCTCAAAAATGTCATGTATAATCTCTAAGGTGGATGCTGTTAGTGATTTGAGGGGAAGGAGAAGTAGAGGTTAGGCAGAATCAAGATCCTGGTAATTTAGAGGGCCTTGGAGGACTAACTACATTTCAAAATAAGTTTAAGTTCAAATCATTTCTCTAAAACACCAATGAAGTATGTAGATAGGAAAATACAAGGCTGTCAGGTGAGATTCATTTTACTGACGTTGGTTCCAGATGCCAGAGTTGTGATGAGTGTATTTGACTTCTGACAGTTTCTGGACAAGGTGCTCTCTGGGATGTCTGCCTCCCTGGTGGAAGCTGGAGAATGATTAGACACCTGAATTCTGTTTCTCATGGCTCCCTAAGTATTTCATTTGTTTCATGTGTTAGATTGAAAGCTCCTGAAGGCTTCTCAGGGCAGCTCTGTTTGAGCGTTAGCTTTGTAAAAGTACTCTAGTGACCTATGGAATTCCAGTTATAATCATGATAATAATGTTGGATAAAGAAGCTTCCTGGGGCAGGTATGAAAGGAATTTTAAGTGGTTGGACTCTATTTATATTATTCACTTTACAGATCATTTGAGAACCTTTAAAAATTGTCTTCCAGTACATTATGCTTTTGATGCTCAAAATGGATGACCTAGGACTTCCATAAATTATAAATGATTCTCCCTTTAGGCATATGTCAAGAATTGAGACATTAACCGAGTTTGAGATGATGTTGTTACCCATAACAACAGAGATATTTCAGGAACTTGTTCTTTGGGGTTCAAGAGGGATTTAAAAGTTTACTCAATGTCTCTTTTTCTCTCTTCTTCCTTTTTGTTTTTTACTGGATTTAGGGTTAGGTTATTCATTCCGGACTTGTAATCTTATACCTGTTTCTTCTCCCCCACAGGTGATAACCCCTATGAGGACAGACCATGGCTACGTGTACGAGTATCCATCCAGATACCAAAAGGACGTCTACGATATTCCTCCATCTCATGCCATTCAGGGGGTAGGTACCAGGAACGTGGGTACCAGGGGACAAGAACTCCTTGGGGTATCATTCCTTCAGGGCTACAGAGCAAAGGAAAATTGAAAATTATGTGTATTTCATATGACAGTTTATTTTCATGGTCTATTTGGGTCATTTTAGTCAGTTATTTTAATTATCTCTCCTGGATTAGTTGTATTGGAATTCCTTGGCTTTTATCTGACAAAGCTTTCATTGTTTACCATTTTATCATTTTATTTCAAGAAGTATAAATTCAAACTACAGTTTGAAGTACAGACAGTATAGCTAATTCACTTGGGATTCCAAAATTTAAAAATTCCTTCATCCCCTTTTACATAGAATGCAGCCAAAAAGCAAGGTGATACATGACCTAGTAAATAAATCCATACCTAATAGCTTAATAGTGTGTAAGATAGTGCCAGTCTAGGTAACACAGGTGTTTCTCTTTAGGTGTATGACATCCCTCCATCATCAGTGAAAGGCCCTATGTTTTCCATTCCAGTGGGAGAGATAAAGCCTCAAGGGGTATATGATATCCCTCCAACTAAAGGGGTAAGTGAGCTACTATATTGCAGCAAAAAAGGAGTGAGAGTGCGTGCGTGTGTGTGTGTGTGTGTGTGTGTGTTCTCATGGGCATGCATACATTGGGATACAACAAGAAAGGCAAACCTAAAGGGGAAAAATTAATATTGGTGAGAGAAAAAGTGGAAAGAAGGGAATAAATGGAGAAAGAGGAAGTTCAAAAATTTTTTAAAATGTCTCTCTTAAAAATAGGGTTACCAATTGGGAGAACCAATAAGAAAGTAAAGTAATTAATTCATTTTAGCAAGCAACCAATATATCTCATATCTCTCATATTTATATAGGGTGTTACAGCTTACTCATTCCATATATACATGTACATATATATGTATTAAAACATTTGATTCACTCTTTTACACTCTGGGGTATGCCTGCACCTCCTGATTTTATACCTAGATAGATCCATGTTTTATAGATAAAGGAATTGTTTTAGTATCATTAAGCAACTTATGCAGCAATACGTAGCTGGGAGATACAGGAAGGGAACTCAGGTCTTCTGCTCCCTAGCCTGGTATATTGATGTATAATTTACTTCTCACATGGGTCAGCCAAGGAAGGACATGTGGTCAGAAATGTGGGACTGGCATGCAGAGAGAGCAACTGAGCCAGGAGATTTAGACACCCCAGATAAGCACTGAGGTCATAGAAGGATAGACTTGTCAAAGAAATTGGAAAGTGGGAACAATCTTGGGAAATACCCACAAATAGTACTGACAATTCTGGCCTTTAATCTACTCTTCAGTTTCTGAGTGTTCACATGAACCAACTTAAAAAATAACTACTTTGTATTTTTATTTGCTTTTCAGATATATGCTGCTGCACCTTCTGCTTGCCAGGATGAAGTAGGGCTTAGGGAAAAGGAGTATGATTTCCCACCAATGAGACAAGCTGGAAGGCTGGACGTCAGACCTGAGGGAGTTTATGACATCCCCCCAACCAGCACCAAGTCAGCGGAGAAGGACCTTCACCTAAAATATAACTATGATGCTCCGGGAACAGCTGAACAGGCACCACGAAGACACCAAAACTTTTCCCTGAAGCATCTGCCCACACAGCTGGGGCAGGCAGCAGGTAGTCAGAGTGATGCATACGATATCCCCCGAGGGGTTCAGTTTCTTGAACCACCAGCAGAAATCAGTGAGAAAACAAATCATGAAGAAAGAGATGGTGTCTATGACGTTCCTCTACACAATCCGGCAGATGCCAAAGGCTCTCAGGACGTGGTAGATGGGATCAACCGGTTATCTTTCTCCAGCACAGGCAGCACCAGAAGTAACATGTCCACATCTTCCACCACCTCCAAAGAATCTTCACTGTCAGTCTCCCCATCTCAGGACAAAAGGCTTTTGCTGGACCCAGACACAGCCATTGAGAAACTTCAGCGGCTCCAGCAGACCCTAGAGTTGGGTGTCTCCAGCCTAATGGCCCTGGTGACCACAGACTGGCGTTGTTACCGATACATGGAGCGACACATCAATGAGATACGCACCTTGGTGGACAAGGTGGAACTGGCCCTGAGGGACTACCTCCGTTTCGCCAAGGGGGCTGTAGCAAATGCTTCCTGCCTCCCAGAACTCACCCTCCACAATAAAATGAAGCGGGAGCTCCAAAGAGTAGAAGATTCCCATCAGATTCTGAGCCAAACCAGCCATGACTTAAATGAGTGCAACTGGTCCCTGAACATCCTGGCTATCAACAAGCCCCAAAACAAGTGTGATGACCTGGACCGGTTTGTGATGGTGGCAAAGACAGTGCCCGATGATACCAAGCAGCTCACCACAACCATCAACACCAACACCGAGGCCCTCTTCAGATTGAGCTCTGGCAGCTCTCATGTGAAAAATGGGCCTGAGAGCAATATGAACTCTGCTGAGTACCCAAATACCAGTTCTCAGACACTGCATCTTAAGGACCACAAGGTCCAGGCCCTCAACAAGCCATTGCCCCCAAGCTTGGGTAAGGACCACCTACCTGACTGCAGCAGCAGTGACGGCTCTGAAAGGAGCTGGATGGATGATTATGACTATGTCCACCTGCAGGTAAGGAAGTCACACTTCTAAGACACCTATGCTCATTTTCAGGGATTCTCAGAACTAATGCCCATATTAGAGGAAAGAGGAAGATTGATATTAATCTAAGTGTTTCACACCTACAGACTGTGTTGTACAGTCAGAATACTGGCCTTAGAGTACTGCATCCTCAGGTCTGGACCTTCCCGACACTAGGTGTGTGTCCAAGTTATAAAGCCTAATTTGTGTGAAATACAAGGTTGGATTAGATCCCACTAATATGCCTCGGTAAAGCAGGAAGAGCCAGCTAATCTTACCAGCTCTATTTTATTTACATTTTATGATTTAGTTCCACATGATGTTTTAACTGAGAAAAAAAAGAGAGTTTGCATTTAAGAAAAAATTTGAGAATCTATATACATATACATATATGCATATATATGTATACATAGATATAGAGAGAATTTCTAAGGTGTTTGTGTGTGTGTGTGCATGTAATAACTTACAGAGAAACTTTTAGGACCACTGGGCATCTGTCAATTGATCTGTCAATTTCCCATAACCTGCATATGGGAAGAAGGCACGTACGGTCTGTCTCGTTCAAGTAGAAATTCCAACAAGTTGACCTGGGATCCTAACAACTTACCCTTGCACTTTGGGGCACTGATTGAAACATTCTACCAAAATCATCTATTTAGAATTTGGCTTACTTCTTTACTCTGCCATTATTTAACTTAACTGAGAGCCACTGATTCTCCTGAGAACTACAGTTCCGCATGAGAGAGGCAGAGACCTGAACCACACATAGTGCTGAGGAGAGGTGTGGGGACAGAGTACATGGTGTCACTGAACATTCATCTGTGTGGCTGTTGACTGCACATCTGAACATGCCAATTTGGTTTAGAGCTGTCCATGATTTGAAGAAACTGGAAGTGTAACGTGGACCACCTTTAGAATTGCATTAGGAGACTATGAGTTCACATATAATGCATTCCAAAAGAACCCTGAGAAACAGCACTCCTTAAGGAAGTTCAAAGGGTAGCATAGGTAGCTCTCCAAAATGGTGAAGAGGAGCAGAGGGCATGGCACCCACAGGAGAAGTCTACCTGAGAAGCATCTGGGTCTCACAGGGCTTAATTGGGTGTATGGGAAATTGCTAAGGCGGTGGAAAGTGAAAGAATATTTGCACATCTATCAGTGAAATCATTAATAGAAATGAGTCACGGTGGTGATGTAATGTTTTCTTTATGTTAAAAAATAATAGGGTAAGGAGGAGTTTGAGCGGCAACAGAAAGAGCTGTTGGAGAAAGAAAACATCATAAAGCAGAACAAGATGCACCTGGAACATCATCAGGTAAGTTCAGTCAGAACAAAAACGACTTGGTGTTGAAAAGATTTCCTGCTTAGGAAGGAAGGTATAACTTCAAAAGATTCTTATTTTGATTCGTCCAGCACACTACGGCATAAATAAGCAAGGCACATAATAGAGAACAAAGACAAAGAAAAGGTTTCTGGCCTTAGTCTTCCAACTGGGTGTACCTGGCTTCCATTCAAACATGCTAAGCCTGTACATCTAACATATTAGGGTTGTTCGGCTTAAGGCTGTTGGTTTCAAGGAGCAAGGTTCACTCTGGCTAGCACAAACAAACGGGCTGTAGAGTGAGGCCAGCGCAGAGGAATTCAAGAACAGAAAGTGAATATAGAACCAAGTTCAGTGCGAACTAGGACTGTAAATTATCTGTTCTTATTGACTTCCTTTGCCATGCTCTAAATCTGCTTCTTTCTTCCCTATTTTCTAACAATATCCTCTACTGTCTACTCATTTGAGTCCTCTGTAATATAATAGAATCTGTGAGTAGCCACTCAAAGCCCTTTCCATGGGTGACTTTTCATCTCAATTTCCTTAACTCCCTTCTGTGGTTCACTGAATTCCTGAAAAGGCATCTGATAGGACCATCTGTGTGTGTGTGTGTGTGTATGTGTGTGAGTGTGAGAGTGTGTGTTCTATTTTTCTATTGCTCACCGGCAACAGCACAAGTCTATGGTTTGGCTGTCCACTGTCCAGTCTAAGGGAAGGAGGACGGGATCTAGTGTTTTCAATTTATAGCCAAGGCCATTTACCAAGTGCTTTAGGCAGGATAGTTTCTTTCAAAAATGGATGTGAGTGAACCAGATAATGATAGGCACTGTTAGTACAAGGACATGAAAACAAAATACGGATTGAGATTTCTAAGCTTTTTAAAATGAAATGAAATAGCATATAAAAACACGAAATGGTGTAGTGCACTCAGGAAACTAGAGTTCTAGTCTTTGCTTTCTGACCAATGAACTCTGTGACTTTAGACAAGTCACTTAACCTTCTGAACTTCAGTCACTTCTCTTTAAGACAAGAAAATCTTCCATCCCTCAGTCGAATGTGATGATATAATTATGAATATATTTGCAAAAGCATTAGCTATCTTGAATCACCCTCTGTTTTTGTTCACTTGAGTGAACTTGTTGAAGCCATAGTAATTCCTAAGAAGAAAACAGAGTATAGAAAGTTAAAGCTTGTTGTGCATTTCTTGGGGATGGGGTGGGGAGGGAAAATTGGGGAGGCAGAATGTGAGTGAGGTTATTTATGCGCTGATGAATCTCTCATGTAAAAGACTGGCTGAGTCCTAAGATAGTACCAACCTTAAAAAGAGAGGTTTCTCTTGATGCTTGGTGGAATGACTGGAAATTATTATCATTGACATAGAGGAGAGCTAGAAATAAGCTAACCCTCAATGAATCTGACTCTGTGCAAGGTCCTTTTCTTTCAACAGCTCTGGAGGACTAATAGTATTATGATGCACAATCAGGTTCAAACTTCCTTAGAAATTTTCTTTTGCATAGTGCACATATATTTGTATACACTAGTCTTCTCGCTGAGTAATAATATTTATAAATCTCAACAGGAACAGTGGGAAAAATAAAAAAAGGTTCATGAATTTGTCTAAACATCTTGAAGGCACAGTGAAGGCTTTCCTCAAGGTGGATTTTATCTACCAAGACACCTACATTTGGTTTTCCCTTACCACTGCTCACTGTTTAATACACATTTACATATAACCCACAATATACCGAACATTATTCTAAGCACTTTATAAATATTGACTCATTTAAACTTCATAAATGTGTGGATAACAGGAATGAGTTTGAATCCTAGGCTTTCTTTCTACCTAAGAGCAAAAGAGACTGACTGGTCTCTTCTAATGATAGAAGTTCAGAGCCAGTCACTTTTATAGGTATCGTCTGTGTCAACTTTCATATTTCAATTTAGGAAAGCAGGGAAATTTGAGCAAGATCTCTCCTCTAACAAGCATCTGACACTGATTAGAGATTAAAATCCCTGTTCCTGGGTATTTTTCACTACTGCATACTGCCTTATATCCTTAATGAAATCTGTTTTCTTCTTTCTTGCAGCTAAGTCAGTTCCAGTTGTTGGAACAAGAAATTACAAAACCCATAGAGAATGACATGTCGAAGTGGAAGCCGTCTCAGAACCTCCCAGCTGCAAACGGCGGAGTGGGTGCTCGGGACAGGCAGTTGCTCTGCTTCTATCACGACCAGTGCAAGACCCATTACGTTTCCCTTCTCAATGCCACCGACGCTTTCTTCAGTTGTGTCAGCACAGCCCAGCCCCCAAGGATCTTCGTAGCACACAGTAAATTTGTCATCCTAAGTGCACACAAACTGGTGTTCATTGGAGACACGCTAACCAGGCAGGTTGCTTCCCAGGACATTCGCAACAAAGTCATGAACTCTAGCAACCAGCTCTGTGAACAGCTCAAGACTATAGTTATGGCAACTAAGTCAGCTGCCCTCCATTACCCCAGCACTACTGCCTTGCAAGAAATGGTGCACCAAGTCACAGACCTGGCCAGAAACGCGAGGCAATTCCAGGAGTCTTTGTTGGACATGGCAATGTTCTGAGAAGTAAAGGAAACAGAGAGGACTGAGAGGGGGGGTTACTGAGGGAAACTGGAAATGCCTTCTGGCTTTTGTAAATGTTATCTATTTTTGTAGATATTTTATATGAAAATGAAATATTTTAACATTTTATGAATTAGACAATATTCAGAAATTCAGGGACTTAGAAGGGAGTTTTTGTTGTTTTTTTTTTTTTTCCCTGTGTGGTCCATATGTGTATACATAAGCATCAGAGCTGTAAACTGTGTAGAAACTTGTCCACGTTTGTGTGTGTATCTGTGTATTCATGTATATAAATGTTTGTCTGATACATTCCATTAAAAAACATGAGCTAAGAAGCACCTTTGTAAAACTTCCTAATGCTGCATTTTTTAAGAAAACATGCCAGCTAGTTTTAATTTTGCTCTGCTAGTGACTCTTTTGATCCTGTCACTCCCAAGTGTGATGAGCACAGGATATTTGCAAGTATTCACCTCCCAGTAATGAGTCAAGGTATGATTTGTTCTTACTCTGAACCTCCTTCCAAAACTGAGCAGACTGGGCATATTGTGGAAAATGCCTCAACTCTAGCTGAAAAAGTCCTCCTAAAGAGTTTCAGAAACTTCATTTTAGATATTAGAGACAGGCATACATGTAGTTTGAGGCCATGTTCCCAGCTAGGACTGAGTTGTTCCAACCCTAAGGGATATCACACATGAAAAAGCGAGCACAGCTTTTTTGATGGGCTGCATTTATGCATGATTTGGTCATGAGAGTTCCCAAAGGATGTGTTCAGATTTGCAAAAATCATGTTATTTGCAGCAGGAATTCATAAAGACATAAGACTATAATCACCTACAAAAAGAAGGAATGATTCTGTCTGCCTATTGTAAATAGACTTTCTTGCCTCAACATTCACATAGTGCTCCTATCCTTATTACCTAAGGGAAATTGCCTAGTTCGGTCATTTTTGGTCATCTGCATGTTAGAGCCACAAAACCATAACTTATTCCAAGAGAAGTCATTGATTGAGCTTGTACCCTCCTTAAAACATGTATGTGCAGACCCAGCATTCAGGGCAGCGGGGAAGAGTCCAATCAATCTTTACAACTTTGTCTAGCCAACAACTGCATAGGCAGCCCAAGCCCATGTCACACCCATCCATGTGTGTCCCTTTACACCTTTGGTGTTGACACAGACACCATGAGCCATCAGATTCATCATGGGGTAAAAGAATACTTCTCTCTTGTGGGTAAATATATTCACATAGTACCAAGTCAAGAAGCATATTATCTATAGCCTTTTGGAACATTTTTATTTAACATTATTATTCCAGTCCCTTTGAAAAATGTTATTTGTTATATATGCTCTGACCTAATTCATTTTACCTGTTTTAAACAACCAAACCACTGGAACAAGAAAAGATTTAAGGGAAAAAAGAATGTGTGATCTCAATATGATGAAAAAAAAAAGAATTAGTGAAATTTATAACAGAAATTTTGAAAACAACCACTATTGTAATTCTTAAAGTTCGACTCTGGCAAAAGGAGATGGAAAGTTGTATTGGTGTAAGACAAGTACATGTTGGGGAGATAGGGGGTTCCTGAAAATCAACTATACTTGAAGACATTTAAAAGTGTGTACTTAGAGATTTTATTGTATAATGTGTATTTCTTAGGAGATGACAGATTTGTTCTAAGTTAAGTGGTGATCTCACATTTTCAAAATCAATGTATTCAACCTGTATTGCTTTCTATCTCATCTCATTTGTAGAAGCTATTTTTAAAACATTAAATTTTTAGTTGTTTTTCATAGCTACTGGGTTTTCTTTTCTGTATTTCTCTATTTGTCACAAAATTTAATTTTGGCTCATCTTGGCACACCTAATATCAAAACTTACACTATGATCATTTTATCAGTACTGTAGAGTTTTACACAGGAGCAACAAGGCATTTTTTTTTTTTTCATTTTGTGTCACTTCAGACTGGGTTTGCATTTGAAAAACATTCTGGAATCTGTGAACATTACCAAGCCCAAATATCTGGAACAAGACTTCTCTTCACCAAAAAGTATATACATTTAAGAAATGGGTGGGATGAATTCTGTTACCAGGATATAGTTATTACCATTCATGTGATTTTAGATTCAAAGAGAATTGCTCCATTCATTTTGGACTAGACATAAAGAAATTATTAAAAGAAAGCTGTGTTTGATGAAAATAGGAGAATTACAGCCACATAACTTTTTATTTTCTTTACATTTTATTTTTTTTAATTTTTATTTTTGCATACAAGAACTGGGTTGTAGGCCAGGGGTGTAGGCGGTGAGAGGATTCACCAGAGACAGTGTGGGGAGCAGAACAAGCAGATTGACTGAAAAATACTGCTGAGAGAAGCAGTGGGCAATACAGGAGAAGTCTGCTGCACCTCCTCATGTGGTTTAACTCCCTGGCCAGACATGGAATCAACCATAGTGGTGTTTGTGCTGAAACTTAACCCCTAGACCATCAGAGAGCCCTCAATTTTCTTTACAGTGATAATTTTCCTAATAAGGGAAATTTTTTAGGGAAAAAATTCATTTTTTAGGAAAATGAGAGAGAAAGAAAGAAAGAGTCACAGGTGGGCAGGAGAGCCCACATAAATTAATTTTAATGCTTGATGCTTTTTTTTTTAATTCAGATATCCTACTGGAATATATCTTGTATGTATCATTTTCCCCACATCTATATAAGCATTAATGAGTTTTCTAAAAATGTGTCAAAGAACTTCAGTGGAGAATAAAATGTCTTTTGCAAAAAAGAGGGTGCTAGAACAAATAGCTTTTCCCATGGAAAAAAAATAACTGAAGAGAAAAGTTTTGTGACTGTGATTTTTGGATAACAAAGGTTCTTTTGAGACACATAAAAGAAAAAAATGACAAATTTGACTTGATCAATATTAAAACTTTTACTCTTCTAAGGAGGTCATTAAGTAATCAAAAAAGGAAAAATATTGGCACCACATCTATCAGTAAAAGACATGAATCAGAATAGAGACAACTAGACTTTTTAGTTGTCTAAATGTAAAGTGGCACAAATACTTTGAAAAATAGATTGTCAATTCTTTTAAAAATAAGTTCACTATAATCTGCTGGGATTCAACACTCCTTTATAACTACCCATCCCCAAACACACCTATGCTCTCCTCCTTATAATCTATGTTCTACAGACAGATGTCTAACTTTTGTTTGATTTAGTTTTGTCTGTTCCTTTGTTTGTTCTTTTATATTACAAACATTCTTACATAAGTCTTTGTATGGTCATATGCTTTTTTTCTCTTGCATAGAGAGAAATTGCCAAGTTACTCATACTAGTGCCAAATTTGAAATAAGCTGAATGACCTCAAGTTGCAGGTAAGCTGATAAATTGTTATCTATTCATATAAAAGAATACTATTCAGCAATATAAAGGAATGAATTCTGTACACATGTAGCAACATGAATGGATGAATCTTAGAAACATCCTCTTCTAAAATCAGATCAATAGAGGGATCTAGATGAAATCAGAGAAAGTTACTTCCTTTGCTTCCAAAAGGATTTCTAAGTCAACCAGTGGGACATTACACCCAAAGAGTCCAGTAACTTGAGTCAAAATTGAAAGGCGTCCTGGATGTCAGAGTCTACTATACTCCACAGAATGAATAAGCAGCAGATTTAGGTTTCAATGAACAAAAGGTGAGTGGAGAGAAATGCCTGGCGCCTGCAGTGCAGGGTGGGCATCATGGCCTGTGGACTGTCACTCTACCAGGAATCCTGGGGAGGGGAGAGCTAAATACTATGAAGAAATGCACCCTTGCTTAGGAGAAATATATGCCAAGTAGCTGAAGAACTCCCAGAGGCAAGGCCACCTCATGGTGAAAAATCTGGATGGCACCGCCCCTTTGCTACCCCTTGGACTGGTGCTCACCGCAGAAAGCATACTGCCAGCACTCAGACTGCAGGACTGGGGTTTAGGAAGCAAGAGCAGAGGGATAGTGTTGGTTCCACAAACAAAAGCCACTCTTCCCACCCCAGAACTCCTCGGTGGCAGCAGCTGGGCTCTCCCAGACCCTTCCCCCACCCTATGAATCAGCAACCACAAACACAAGTTTCACTAATCTCAGAAGCCAACAAAGACCAAAAATATGAAATAAAATCATGGTGCTACCTGCTTAAAAAGTAAAAGCAGCTCTACTTTGCAAGTGATAGCAACAGATATTGCCAAAAATTAAGGAAACCTAAAGCAGTAAAGGGGGCATGTAAAAAAAAAAATACAAAGCACTGAACCTCAAGGGAATAAGATCCCAAGGAAAAGATAGACTTTCTGATATCTTTGAATTTTTTTTTTTTTATGGCAAGCTTGAATTCCATGTCTGATAGGAGAAATAGATCTTCCATGCTTTTGTGATTGGGTTCTGAAGCTCTGTTCTCCTTCTGTGTTGCAGGAGTCCCCTTAGGACTCATTGTTTTATCACATCTCCCCATTGCTTTCAGAATCTCAGCCTCTGCTAGGCACGTCTCCACTCCTCCCACACTGGGCTGGGGCACGCACAAGAGACTGCTGGGAGTAACTGATGCTGCCAGGCCAGGCAGGGCCCTGTGCAGCACTGACTGTGACCTGTGGTGTTTCCCACGGTTCAGACGGTTATGACTAGGGTTAGGGGCCCCTCTTGGAGGGTGGCTAAGGGTTTCTGGTTTTGGGTGGGGCCCTGCCAGGCCCAGACTGGAGCCTGTTCTGCTTCCTGAGGCCCTGGAGGGTGTGCCTGGTATCGGAGGCACTTCCCAGAAAGTGGTGGAGGGTCCCTGGTGTCAGGCAGAGCCCTGCAAGACAAAACAATAAAATCTTGTTATTTGGGGAAACATGGATGAAACTGGAGGGGGTTGCTAAGCAAAATAAGTCAGAAGGAAAAAAAGACAACTACCATCTCAAAATATAGAAAAACAAAACAAGGAATAGACAAACCTAAAACAAAAGAAGCCATAGAAGTATGATTGCAGAATTGAGGCTACCAGCGGAGGAGGGGAAGGTGAGGAGTGAAGGAGGGAATGGGGACTCCATGGACTGTAGTGGAGGAGCACAGGTGTCTCAGCGGTGGGTGTGTTGTGGTAGCACACATCTGAAGGGGGTAAACTGTGCATCTAAGTCATATGAAGTGTTGCAAACCAATGTTACTTCAATTAAAATAAACATTGCCTTCAGCACAAGTTGGGGCAAATAAAGAGTGCAATATATCAAGCTCTAATTTGTAGTAACAGAAATTAGATCATTGATTTCTTAATGTCAGGAGTGGGAGTTGAAGATTATCTGGAAAGCGGCAGTCTGTGGGTGCAAAAACGAACCCAAACATACGATATACATTAAAGAGATGGGCATTCACAGCATTTAAGTCATACCACAATAAAGTTGATTTTCAAAAGAGGTACAGCATTTTCCAGTGAAAGTCTAATGTTTCATTTGTTTCCTAGTCTATTGTTATAATAATCAATTCACATAAGCACTTGAGAATCATAGTAAAAGACCACAAAGTTCATCGTTCTATTGCTATACAGGGTTATTGCGTTAGCGCCAGTACTGAGCTAGTTCATGACCCATCAGGAAGACAAATGTGATTTCCCAACTCTTCTAGTCAATAAAATCCTGCCTGTACTTCACATGTTTACGAAAAATAAACCACATCTACATTCTTCATAGTTTGAGGAATTATGACAAAAGAAATATCATTCATCTGAAGACATAAAAACAACAATTCATTTATGTATTAATCAGTAAGGCAGCAGCTGTCCCAGTCAGAGCAGCCTCCCAGCCTCCCAGTCTCCCAGCCATTGTGTCTTGCTGTGCACCAAAGGAATAAAGAAGAAAGGAAGACCTACTTTCTGCCTTTCTTTGTTTGTTATCTTTGTTTCCAGTAAGTAAACATGCCCTTTAAACAATTTAAAGCTGATTATTGACAAATGTTGAACTGAAAAGTTCAGAGAGAAAATTAAAATGATGTAGGATGGGTAGAAATAGGTCCATACAGAGGGTAGGTCTGAAGAGATTGTTCACAGAGTGCTAACTGGATGGCCAGAGGGCTATGGGAAGACTGGCAAAGGTCACCAGTTAGGAATGAGTATGCAGAGGTGGAAGGCAGAGTGATGAAGCGCTTTCTAGAATTATTAACACAGAGGGACTGGGGCTTTGCATTTTGCACCTTCAGAGAATTGTTTATCTCTAAATAGACACATAAAATGCTTGTTTGATTAATGACCCTGAGCATTAGACCAGATATCAGCTCTTTTCAAATAAGAAAAATCTAAAAAGAGCAGAGCAATAAGTGATGGTTGGGGAGGTGAGAGAAGTGAGACAAAGAGACGATAAAGACAATAAAGACTATGGAAGAATAAAAGTAAGGAAATGTAGGGAGGAGGGGAGAAAAGAGGCAGGAAAAGGGCATGGAAAGGAGAATAGAGAATGACAGGTAGTAAAGAGGTGGAAAAGCATTTGATATAAAGTAATCAGAAAAGAGTGTTGAAACAAATTACAACTGTAAGAAATCTGTATTCTAAAGCAATATTTTATGCTATTTGATATTCTAATTTTGCAAAATACTTTAAGAAGGAAATGTTGGTGAATATGTTGTGTTGTCATATTGGAAACTACTACATAGTATATGCCTCTAATAGAGAAACTGAATACTTAAGAGATTAAAAGCTCTATGAAAAGTTATAGCAAAGAAACTTGTCTACTATTTCACAAAACTTTTTGTAACCCTAAGACCTGTTTTCTCTCTTTTGAAGACCTGGTCTAATATATTCAGAGTTTTTTTTTTTTTTTCTCTCCTAAAAAATAAAGGATAAGAATTTGTAATAAAATCCATTTCATAGAATCATTGTTGATCTCACCTACATTATCAAAGTCTCTAGCTTGAGACTCTGTCTCCCAGCATCTCCCAACATATCAAGGCCCTGCAGGACTTTGCTCTGCATCCGGGACCCCTAACATCCCCTTGATGAGCATCCCTGACTCCAGGGCTGGCTGCCAGCTCCTCCAGAATGGACAGAGGCCTGAGCTGCAAGCTTGCAGGAACTACTTACACAACAAAGGCCTCCAGCCACACCAGAAAGTGCTTCCCACTCAGCCTCTTGGCACCTCCCAGCACACTGGAGCCCCCCACCCTGAGAATCAGTGGGCTTTGCCCTACATTGGAGACACTCAACAACAACTTGGTGAATACCCCTGAATCCAGGTCTAGCTAAAAGCTCCTTGGGAGCAGACAAAGGTCAGTGTCACAGTCTTGTGGACCTAACTATTCACAGCAGGTCCCAGTCACAACAGAGAGTGCATCCCAGTCAGTCACAGAAGGCCTTCTTCAGTAACCCTCTGCTCTCTTGGCCACCAGAAACAAAATCTGAGTCACCACCCCTTGGTAAAAAGTGGTCCCAAAAACTCTGCCTCATGAGGCAACATCGCCTCTTCCCTCCCAACCATCAGAACAAAAGCTCAGAAGAAACTTGTGGAAGGTTCTAGCATGAAGCAGTACTCCAGAAGTGCATACCCTCTAAAACCCCAGAAGCTGTACCCACCATAAATTAAACACTCAGAACAGTGGGGGAGAAAGGCTCATGTACAACAAAAGCCCCAATTACAGCAAAGCAAACCCAAAGCAAACAATGGGGAGAGGGAAAAGGAAATGAGCAAAGAATCCTTTAGAGAAACAATACACTGAAAAAATAAAATCAAATTCCAGAAGTAAACAACACTGGCATGGAAGATTTCCTATCCCTGTCAGATAAAGCATTCAAAATTGCCACAATTAAGAAAGTCAAAAAACTTGAACACACACACACAAAACCCTCATGAGAACAAATCAGAAATCTATGAGAAGATACAAAAAAGGAAAAGAATGTTATGAGAAACATAATCAACAAATAGAAGACTGAGGATGAAACTAAAATAAATGATATGGAAGAATGAATCAATATTCTTGAAGTACAAAAAGAACTAAGAAAGAAAATGAAAGAATAAAACAAAGGAAGAAAAATGGATAAGCACTTCAAAATTATCTGACACATAGGGAAAGAAAATATAAGAGTCACAGTAATCCCAGCAGAAGAAGGAGATAGCAGAAACTGAAAAAACATTCAAGGTAGTGATTGAAGAAAATTTCCCAAACTGGAAACAGGACATGAAAATAAACATACAAGAAGCTAGAAGGATGACAGACTATCATAATGAAAGAAAAATGACAGCAAGACACATAATACTAAAACCTTCAAGAGTCCAAGACAGAAAAAAATAATGAATATGACTAGGGAGAAGAAGCAGATAACCTATAAAGGAAAATTGTTCAGGCCAACATCAAACTTATCTGAAGAAACCATATAGGCAAGAAGAGAATGGAGTGAAATATCTAAAAACTCTAAGACAAAAAAAAAAAAAAAAGCCAGTTAAAAATACTTTATCCTGCAAAGCTCTCCTTCCTATATGAGGAAACATAAGAACCTTTTCAGACAAACACAATCTTCAGAAATTTGCTACTATTAATCCCTCACTCCTAGAACTATTATAAGAAGCTTAAAATGTAAAGCAACACAGGCATGAACATGAAGAACTGAACAGCTTGTTGAATAGAACTTTAAAACAGTGGAAAAAATGTCAGTAACAGATTTCCATGTACCAATAATCACCTTAAACACCAATGGACTAAACTCACCAATAAAAAGACACAAAGTAACATGAACAGAATTCAGATTTCTGCTGCCTCCAGGAAACATACCTAAGTTCCAAAGATAAATACATATTGGTGTTGGAAAGCAATTCTACAAACAAATGGTCATCCCCAAAAAGGCAGGAGCAACCATACTTACATCAGATTAAATATATTTTCAGCTAAACATGGTGAAAAGAGACATGGATGGATACTTCAAAATGATCAAGGAGACAATAACCGGGAAGACCAAATGAGATAGCACCAAAATACTTTAGACAGTTGCTATCATCGCTGAAAACAGACATTGGAGAAAATATATATGTGATAGCAGACTTCAACACCCTACTTGCTCAAATGGGTAGATCAATGAAGCAGAAAGTGAAGATGACACAATATCCCTAAATGAAGATATAGACTACGCGGGCCTAAGAGACATCTATAGGACACTGTATCACCCTCCCCCCAAAAAAACTGAATACATATTTTTATCAAGAAACATGTATAATTGTCCAAGACTGCATATATACAGAGTCACAAGACAAAAATCAACAAGTACATGAAGATAGAAATCATACTAAATATCTTTTCTGACCATAATGGCATCAAACTAGAGATCAGCTACAAAAAGAAACCAAGGAGATCCCTCATAACATGGAAACTGAACAACATGATACTGAAGGACTACTGGGTTAATGAGGAAATCAAAAAGAAATAAAATATATACCTTGAGATGAATGAAAATGAGAACACAATCTTTCAGAATATAGGGGACATAGCAAAAGCAGTATTAAGAGGAAAGTCTATAGCAATACAAGCCCACATCAAGAAACAACCTAATTTCCCATCTCAAAGAACTACAAAAAGAACAACAACAAAACAAAACAAAAAGCCAGTAGAATAAAAGAAATAATAAAAATTAAAGATGACATAGAAATGAAAAAGGCAATCCAAAAGATCAATGAACCCAAAGCTAATTCTTTGAAAACAATGAACAAAATAGATAAACCTCCAACTAGGCTTATTGAGAAAAAGAGGCAATGCTCAAATAAATAGGATCATAAAGGAAAAAGGAGAAACTACAACAAATACAGCAGGAATCCACAGAATAGTTAGCGATTACTAGGGAGATTTATATGCATATGAATTCAACAATCTAGATAAGATGCACAAATTCTCAGAATTATATAATCACCAAAAACTGAATAAAGAAGAAAAAAATAGATAAAAAGCCAGTGATAAACAGCAAAATGGAAACAATAATCAAACAACCACCCCAGAAGAAAAGCCCAAGACCATATGGTTTCACAATCGAGTTCTACCAAACATTTAAAGATGAAATAATGTCTTCTCTATAAAAATTCTTTCAAAAAAATGAGAAAGAAGAAATACTGCCAAATACATTTTATGAAGCCAACATTACCAAAACCAAAGGCAACACATACTAAAAAGGAAAACTATCGATCAATCTTAATGAACATGGATGCTAAAATTCGCATTAAAATTTTAGCAACTGAATCCAACAATTCATCAAAAGGATTTATACACCATGACCAAGTGGAACTCATTCCAGGGACACAGAATTATTCAACATCAAAAAAGTCAATTAAAGTAATTCACCACATCAACAAGAACAAAATAAAATAAAAACCATATGACCATCTGAATAGATACTGAGGAAGAACTTGATAACATTCAACATCATTTATTATGAAAGCCCTCAGAAGACTTGAGATAATGGGCCTCCCTGGTGGCTCAAGGGGTCGAGCACTGCACTGTGGAGCATCTGCAGCCATCACAGTGTAAGTTCGATCCCCAGGGTGACCCACATGGCACAGCAGACCACTCTTGCCTCACCTGCTGCTCCCCACTCTGTCTCTGGTGAATCCTCACCCCTCCGTCCCTCCGTACCCCAGCTTTTGTATGCATAAATAAATAAAATCTTTTAAAAAAAGACTCAAGATAAAAGGAACATACCTTAACATAATAAAAACTATATACGACAAATCTCCAGCTAATATTCACAATGGTGACAACTGAAAACCTTCCCATTAAGATCTGGAACAAGACAAGGATAGCTACTCTCACCAGCACTCTAAATATAATATTGGAAATCCTAACTAGAATATTTTGGCTAGAGAAATACATAAAAGGAATCCAGATAGGAAAAGAAAAATTTAAATTCATTATTTGCAGATGACATGATAATAAATCCATGGAAAACTAATTAAAACAATAAACATATTTAGTGAAGTAGCAGATTACAAAATACACAGCAATCACCAGACTTCCTATATAAAAAATAAGTCTCAAGAGGAAGAAATTTATAAAAAAAATCCCATTTACAACTGTAACAAAAAGAATTAAAACCTGGGAATAAACCTAAGAAAGGATGTAAAAGACCTACATGAGGATTACAGAGCATAGCTAAAACAAATAGAAGACACAACAAAATAGAAAGACATTTCCTACTCATGGATTTGAAAAACTAACATTGTCAAAATGATCATCCTACTAAAAGCAATTTATAGATTCGATGCAATTACAATAAAAATCTCAATGACATTCTTCAAAGAAATGGAACAAATAAATATTGATGAAAGTCATACAGAAGCATAAAAATCTCCAAATAGCCAAGTTTTCCTGACTACAGAGCAAAGAATATGCACTGAAACAAATATGCCTCTTCAATAAAAGATGCTAAGAAAGTTAAACTGTCACATATTAAGAATAATGTCAGTTTCTTTTTCTTTTTTTTTTTTAAGATTTATTTATTTATACATATGGAGTATAGGCCAGAGTCCAGGGCAGTGAGAGGCTTCACCAGAGACAGAGCAGGGAGCAGAATAGGCAGACTGACTGAAACATAATGCTGAGGGGAGCAGCAGGTGAGGCAGGAGAGGTCTGCCTTTGCCATGTGGGTCCCCTCCCTGGCCCGCAGCAGGGATCGAACTTGTGCTGCAGTGGCTGTGGTTTGCTTCATAGTGCATTCCTTAACCCACTGCACCACCAGGGAGGTCCAATGCCATTTTCTTATCTCACACCATAAACAAAAATTAACTCAAAATGGATAAAAGACATTGATGTAAGACAGGAAACCAGAAAATATATAGAACAGCAAAACACTCCATCACATAAACTTCAGAAACATCTTTGAGGATTCTTCTCCAGAAGCAAGTAACATAAAGTAGACTATAAACAACTGGGACTATATCAAAATAAAAAACTTCTGTATAGCAAAAGAGACAACAACTAAAACAAAAAGATACCAGGGGGAATATATTTGCACACCATACAAATGACAAGGAACTGATATCGAAGATCTACAAAGAACTCATACAATTCAATAAAAGCAAAGCAAACAACCTAATCAAAAAACGGTCAATAAAACTAAATGATCATTTCTCCAAAGACAAAATGCAAATGCCATATGAAATGTTCAACATCACTTATTATCAAGGAAATGCAAGTCAAAACCACAGTGAGATACCACTTCACACTTCGGAGAATGGCACATATTAAGAAAACTAAAAAGTCAAGTGATGGCAAGGATGTGGTGAGTAAGGAACCTTCTTACACTGCTGGTGGGAATGCAAACTGGTTCACTCACTATGAAACTACAATGAAGTTTTCTTAAAACACTAAAAATGTATTTACCATTAGAATCCTCCACTCCTCTGTTTATTTCAGCACTGTTTACAATAGGTAGATAGGGAAACAACCCTAATGTTCCAAAACATGTGAATGGATCAAAAAATGGTATATATACACAATGGCATACTACTTTGTGGTCAATAGAGATAAACGCATACCAATTACTACAAATAGATGGCATTGGAAGGAAATATACCTGAGGGGACAAAAGAGTCAAATACTTTCCAAAAGTGACAGTGTAAGATAATAAATAAATAAATAATTTTTAAATTATTTTTTATTCTATTTTCCCCCTTTAATTTATGTATATTTGACATCAATTGTAATCCCCATGTATTCCCCATCACCATATCATAATTTTTTTAAAAAAAAATCTCTACCTGAATTGCTCTTTGGTGTCAACAGGTTAAGAGGCAGCATCTGTTTGAATTTTAGCACGAAGATTATTATTCCCTCAATTTATTTCTTCAACACTTGAATAACTTCATGTAAAAATGGGGAAAACAAAGCAATAATTAAATTGGATGAACTTTGCCAAATGATCAGCGCCTCTGGACTAGAATTTTTCATTCGAATACTTTGGGAAAGTTCATCTCATATGAAGGGTTACGCTTATTTATTATGTTTTAATTTTTATTGATTTATCATTGGTTACAATACTACATGTTTTTTTCTGGGAATACAGTTTCACACCTTAACTGTTCCCACCAGCCAATTTCTTGTGCTATTGACACCATCTCTCTGAACCCCTTTACCCATCCCTCCTCTTTTCCTTCCCCTTCACTTCTTCCTCTGGTAACTACCATATTTTTTTTATGTGAGGAGTCTATATTCCTTTATTGTGGGGGTATATTGCAAACAGTTAAAATTAAAATGATATGTGTTTGATAAAGAGGGCAGACAGCCTCTGAGTCAGGTCTCTGCTTCAGAGGAGTGCTCTGGAGAGGAAATGGCACTTTCAGGGAACATGAATTCAATTACTGCTCTTCATTAAACCCATTGTTGAGTTGGAGTCTTTTTAGACAGTCCAAAAGTAAAAGAAGTCAGTGGAGACAGCCATGACACAATTGCTTTCAATTCCAAATCTTGTTCTGTTTCCACAATGTATATCACTGTCCCAAAGCAGGTCTCAGAGACTGATGCAGATTCTGCCTTTTGTCCAGGCTTCCTGACATCTCATGGTGCCTGGGTCACCCAGGAGGAGTTTTCAAATGAAACAAAGAAAGTTTTCATAGGATCGAAGAAAGTCAAAAATATAAAGAAAACACACACAGATGGAAAATAAATATGGTCAGATGGACTGTTTCACTTCTCCAAGGATTTTAATCTAAGAAATATTTACTAGGTGGGAAGTCTCAAAAAGGTAACAATAATAACATACTATGTTTTGAAAGTAGAATTCTGCTGTGTGGAGGGAGGTACTGGTAGATCCTGAGAGCTCAATTAGGAAGTTTTGACTTTAGGAGAATGTGGAAGTTATCCTGGCTTAGAATAAGTGGTGGATGTGGAAAGAAGTAGAGAGATTCTAGGAATATAGGAGGGGAATTCAACAGGACTGGTGGTAAATTGGACTTGAGGTATGATAGAAAGGGAGGTTGGTTGAGGGTTTCTGACTTGGGCATCTGGATGGATGTGGATTTATTCTGATATAGGAGACACCAGGTCTCAAGGACTCCATGAAACCAACTTGTGGTGAACTCCACATTATCTCTACCTCACACTGAGCATAGGGCAGGACCAAGACAAAAGCAAGCAAGCAATACTGAAACCCTACGCTGTACCAGGAGAAGGTTACGTTAGACAAATCTCACTTCCTGAACGTATAATCACATGCTTATTTCGTGGTTGAAAAAGGAAATAAAAAAGAGAAAAACAACTTGAAATGATTTTAATGAACAGAGGCCAATAGGAGGAGAGAAATCCTCAAAGGGGTAACTGAAAAATTTTAGCACACTTTACCTCAGAATGTACTATGACTAATTTCTGAAAAGGATTCCTTTGTAGCCTTGCTGGAGAGAGGGGTAAAGACAATTCAAAGGCATCATGAAGGTGGGGCGGGCAGGGGATGGGGGGTCCAGGATCCAGATGAGGGCAGAAAGAGCACAAGGGACTGGGGTGACGGTGCAGTGGGGAAATGGTGGTGGGAACTCCATGGGGACTACAGCTGATATCAAATATATATAAATAAATAAATTTAGTAAAGAAAAGAAAGAAAGAAATTAACAATACAGGAAAAAAAAAAGAAAGAAAGGATGAGGGAGGAGAGAAATAAGGCATACTTCACAACAGGATTTAGGCCAATTCCCACAACCATAATTAAGAAAACTGAGTTAACAGAAAAAACACCTTATTATGTCTCCACTTGGACAATTTTTCAGGGAGTCAGCGAGGAATAATGTTAAATGAAAACATGCCCCTAATTTGCTCTGGCTGCCAGGTAGTTAGTGAGGATACCATCAGACACCAAACACCATCTCTCCTTCTCCTAGAAGTTATCATCTAAGAATAGTTTGAGTCTCCTTTATAACCCAGGGACCATAACAGGGGTTTGTCAGTGCTGCCTGACAAAATCACTGACAAAATTTGTGACATAAATCACTTATCAAGAAGTTGAAGTCGCTAAGAACAATGGTTGTGATTGGAACATTTTAAATATTGGTAAGAAAAGCAATATATTCTCCAGAGGCTTGCACAATGGTGAAATACCAAGACAAAGGCCTAGTGTGGGTTTGTTTTTAGTCAATCAGGACCTAAGAATAAAAAACTGATAACTTAGTTAAGGTTATTATTGCTCTTGGGCAATTATTTCCACCAATCTGTCTAGACATTCAGTCAACATTAGAAAGGGCTTAAGATTTGACAAAAAAAGGTTTTTGTTGAATAATGGATCACCCAATCCTGTTTGCAAAAGGAAAATCAACAAGAAAATCAACAAGAAAATGAAGGGTCTGCAAGGAATATTAAGAGGAGGCTTGTAGGGGCCTGTTTTAAACAATAAAGCTTTCTAGAGAAAGGTTGTCATTTCCTGTTGCTTGTGAAAGTGAGTGGAGTTGTGTTTTCTCTTCCCAGGAGACTTCCCTTCTTGGAAGGAACCCCCCAAAACCTTTTATTTCCCTGTCAATGCATATGGCAAGCACCCAGTCATACCAGGTAACAATGTTGTTATCTGAGCTGATGGCTTCAAAGTTTTATTCATTTAAAGCCTACCATTTTGCTGATCTAAAATTTAATTCCTTCATTAACCCTCAGGGTAACTTTACACAGTGACTCCTTGTGGTCTGGTAGGAAAAAGAAAGACCTACCTGAATAATTTGATTTTTATAATAGACTACCACCAATCTGCATGTGAAATGGGCATGCTAAATGCAGACCTTGTTCAATGTTGTGAATATAAGCTTTACAACACACAGAAATACTAGTATTTCTTTGCCCAAACAGCTCCTTTTGTATTATCTATTTCAGAATTAGGGTACCTTCAGTTCATCTTTTTCATCTTATGATTTGGCTCACAGAAGGAGCTCAAATCATGCTGATGGGCTAACTGACCAAATGACCCTTCAACTGCCCCCCACTAGCCCTACATTGGAAGAACCCTGTAAGTCTATGGGCATACCAACCTGAACCTATCAGATCTTTTCTAATCCTGGAAGCTAAGCAGGGTTGTAAGATCCCTAAAGATAAATAAAAACTAAAAACCTTCCAAACAAAAAGTCCATAAATTACTAGTGTATTGTTCCCCTTTAAATAAGTAATTTTCCAGATGGTGATGGGGAATACATGGGGATTACAATTAATGGCAAGTATATGTAAATTTTTAAAAAATTTTATATTAATAAAAAAAAATTTTAATTTTTAAAAATAAATAAATAAGTAATTTTCCATCCCTTTAGTGCCTTTTTGTTGTTTTTGTTAGATGACTATATGACCATAGCTCCCTGCAGATTCAGCCCCAATTCACTCCCTTGCAAAACTGGTGAGACTAGGACACACCCGTTGCCCCTAGATTCAGAATCCATGGTTATAGATAACTATGATGTCACATCACCCCCATGTACTCTGGATACAAAACTTTTGTTACTCCCCCACCCTGATACTCAGATCTTTAGCATATATATTACACAGCTTTGACAGACTTACAATCACAGAACTTTTAAATGAAAAACAATTACAGAGAAAACTGACAATAAGTTAAGTGGAAAACAAACATTTTATTACCAGTAGCTAACATAGTCACATTTAAGCACCAGCAGATGTCTTGTTTCTTTCTTTTTTTTTAAAGATTTTTTTTTATTTATGCATACAAGAACTGGGGTACAGGCCAGAGGTGTGGGGGCGGTGAGAGGATTCACCAGAGAAAGAGCTGGGAACAGAACAGGCAGATCAACAGAAATACACTGTCCAGAGCAGCAGAGGGCAAGGCAGGAGAGGTCTGCTGCGCCATGTGGGTCACTTCCTTGGCTGGCAGCAGGGATCAAACTTGTGCTGCAGTGACTGCGATCTGCTTCATAGTGCGTTGCTTAACCCACTGCGCCACCAGGAAGGCCCTGTCCTGTTGAGTAAAAATCCATACATTTTTTCTCCACAGATTTTTAAAAATTAATTAATTATGGTTTCCTTTTTTGCCTTTACTACCAGTAAGTCAAAGACAAATTTGATATGAACGTCAGTAGCATTTAGTAACCTAGGTCTTAGATTTCTGGATTATGACTTTTCTCTTTATCTAATTTTTCCTACCTACATCATTCCTTGTCTTTTTTTTTAGCTTACTAACTGTGTGACATTTTGAACATGTAAGAGTTCAGATACTCGTGGGGTATGTGAAGAAGCATAATCAAGATGTTCCTTGGATGGAAGGATGGGCTGGGCCAATCTGATCGTGTCCAGATCTAATTCTGTTCTCTACAATGCCAGGGAAATGGTGGAGTCCAACTTTCAGATAAGTTCTACTGTTGTCTATTTCTCATGCTGTAAATATTTTTGTAAAGATTTATTTATTTATGCATGAAAGAGCTGGGGTGTAGGCCAGAAGCATGAGGGGTGAGCAGATTCACCAGAGACAGAGGGGGGAGCAGAACAGGTGGAGCCACTGAAATACACTGCTGAGGGGAGCAGCAGGTGAATCAGGAGAGGTCTGCTGTGCCATGTGGGTCACCTCCCTGGCTGGGGATTAAACTCATGCTGCAGTGGCTGTGGATAGCTTCATAGTGCTGAGACTTAAACTCTTGCACCACCAAAAAGACCCCCCCTATGAATCCATCTTACCTAGCAACTTCTCCCAGGCTTTGGTGAGACAGCAGTATAGATTTCCATTCCTGTCTGCTAGCATCCCCTCAGATACTTCGTGACTCTTGGAATCTCATTTCAGACATGTTTTAATATATTTTACTCACAGATACAGCTTTGAGCATTAGGTCCCATTCCTTCTCCTTTCAGGAGACATCTTTGTTATTTTATGATCTTATAGATACAAGCTTGACTCATCAATGCCTGAAAACAGTCATGCTCCAAATATTCTACCCAAGTATCAACCCCTCAAAAAATACCCTGTAATGTCTGCAAGCCTCCTAAGTAGAAATGAGAAGATTTTTCAGTTGAAAGTGGAGAGACTACATATCCCACTCTGCTCACATTCTCATGAAAGGGAAGAACTTCCTTACACACTCACACACACTTCTCGCTATGATCATGCTTTCAAGTGACAAAGAAATAACCTTCAGTTTACTACAAGTTGTTTTTTTTTTTCATTCTGATTTGCAAAGGAAAAATAGTAATGTATGGTAAAGAAATAAGATAACCTCTTGATGGAGTGGTGTAATCTAAACCATTGTCAACTGGGCACAAATCTGAAGATTCTCTCTTCAGAAGAGAAGGCTACAATATCACCTGCAGAAGCCTGAATTTCTTCATTAAGCAAGATGAAACATCAACAGTCAAAAAAGGAAGAATGTTTGTTCTATTTTAAAAAGTGGTGACTGGGAGAGAAACATTGTGCAGAAGTGTCAAAGTTATACAAGGCAAAAGAAGAGTATGAAACATTTTCAGATTAAAGAAGGTAAGAGAGGCCTGACAATTAGATAAGTGCCTGGTCCTAGCTGGATCCCATTCTGGAGGAAATAATAAATGGCTTTATTGGGGTTAAATGGCAACACTGAAATACAGTAAACTAAATAGAAGTATCTAATCAATGCTAAAATTGATAAATACAGTGGTTCTGTGAGAGAATATTCCTATTCTTAGTAAATAGATAATGAAGTATTTTAGGATAAAGAGACACAATGTAGGCATGTGTATTTCAGAAAAGGAATTTTATTACATGTCCATAAATAAGTGAAACTCAGTAAAATGTACTAGTCTTACTCTTACACCTTTCTTAAATTTAGAATTATTTCCAAACAAAAAGTTGTTAACAACACTATTCAATCCTATTTAGAAGAGTTTGACCTCGATAGTAGAGCCTGGAATTAAATGTTATCACTGCCTCTTAACTGTGTGATCTTGAGCTACTTAAATCTCTGCAAATCTTGATTTCCTCAACAGTGAAATTGATATAATGATAGTGACTATATCATATGCTTGTTATAAGACTTAAAGTTAAAGCATTTATAACATATCTGACACACAGTAGATGTTTGGTAAACATATTGCTATAATTCTGAAATTATTTTTTTTAATAATTTTTTTCAAATATTTATTTATTTATGCATACAAGCACTGGGGTACAGGCCAGAGGTGCGGGGAGGTGAGAGAATCCACCAGACAGAGTGGGGAGCAGAACAGGCAGATCAACCGAAACACACTGCTGAGGGAAGCAGCGGGCGAGGCAGGAGAGGTCTGCCTCACCATGTGGATCACCTCCCCAGTCGGTGGCAGGGATCGAACTTGTGCTGCAGTGGCTATGGTTTGCTTCATAGTGCGTTGCTCAACCCACTGCACCACCAGGGAGGGCCTAATTCTGAAATTAAAATAAATCAAACACACAAAACTATTTTCCAAACCTAAAAATGCCTCCTGAGGTCTCCCTGGTGGTGCAAGGGATTGAGCGCCGCACTGTGGAGCTTCCACAGCCACTGCAGTGAGAGTTTGATCCCTGGCCAGGGAGGGGACCCACGTGGTGCAGCAGACTGCCACTGCCTTGCCCTCCATTCCCCTCAGCAGTGTATTTCAGTCGATGTGCCTGTTCTGCCCCCACCCCCACTCTGTTTCTTGTTAATCCTCTCATCCCCTCCTCTGGCCTGTACCCTAGCTCTTATATGCATAAATAAAAATATTTTTAAAAAATAAAAATCCCTCCTGGTAGTCGCTGACAGACTAAGTTAACATAGTCAATGCTTTCATTGGTCTAATGTGAACTGTCTGTTAATTGTTGAGGGACCAGTAACCGTCAAGTATTGTTCACTAAATAGAACTAGAGATGTGGTGGGCGTTAAGCTACTTATATAACTTATCTATTGCAAAAGCAGTGAAATATATTAAAAATCAGTTGCATTAAAATAAACTGATCATTCTTCTGAACAGAGTTTTGAATATTATATGAATTTCCAAGAAACAAAAGGGAGAAATAAAACACATTTTCTGATGCCACGTAATTAAAAAATCAAAGTCTTCATACAGCCCTATTTGCTCTAAACTTATTCCTGGCATAAACAAAACACCTGATGAAGGAAAGGTAAAATTCTCCTATTTTAGCATTTACTAAAATTTCTTCTGCAAGACAACAGAGTTGGGGCAACTAAGAGACTTCTTCAAAGCTCCTGAAAACTTGCCACTTCGGAGGGTCTGAGGGAGCATCTTTCCCAGCCATCTTAGCACAGAAGGGCTCCTCGGAAAGTCACCCAGATTCCAGGAAAATGACTACCTGTTGCACGCAGGTGGATGGCAGTGTCTCAGCGCAGTAGGTCAAGGTGACTGCAGCCTAAGGGCAGTGCTGAATATTCACTTTGAGTTACTATACCTCAAACTGTGCTGAGCTTGATCCTGATCAAGCCAGTCCACCTGTGAATCGAACATGTGGTGCACACTCCCATGGCCTCTCACATCTCGCAGAATTGCTATTACTCTTCAACTTGACATCCCACCCTGCGCTGAAGGACATGTTATAAGAAACAGCCTCGCTAATCTGTTAATGAAGCAATGGACATTTTTATATTATTATTTTATTTTATTAATGTTACAAAAGTCTTTAATTTTTACAGATAATATTCTTTATTTTATAGTCATCTGTCTCACTGAAAGTTAACTATATCTTTGTAACTGGGAACTCAACAATAAATTTTTTAAGAAGACCCAAGACACACAATCACTGTTAGTTTGCAATGAAAACAATCCTGTTTGTCCTTCATGGTGAAGGTATATATTAACTAACCTTTCTTGATAACATTTTTTTAAAGGCTATATTGGTTAAAAACATTATAGACGATTTAGGGATACAGGTTCAAGCCTCTTTAGATGTCTAAAGGAGACTTTAGAACAGTCTTTAGACCAGTACGCTCATAATCCCACACCATATTCCATTGCACCTTTCCTCTTGCTCCCCACAACCCACACAACCCTGTACTAGCATAAATTCTATATTCAGATTTACAGGTTTTGTTTTGATTTAGTTTTATGAATTCTTTTGTAGCTTTTCCCCCCCATATTCCCTATATGAGTAAAATCACTGGTTTGTCCTTCCCTTTTTGACTTATTTCTTTTAGCATAATCCTCTTAAGTTCCACCCATTTGTTCCAAATGACAGGATTTCATCTTTTTTATGACTGAGTACTATTCCATTGTTATAAATACCACATCTTCTTAATCCACAAATCTGTTCTGGGGCATTTAGATTGTTGTCATAACTTGGTTATTATGAATAGTGCTGAAATGAACATAGGAGTGCATATACCTTTTTGAATTAGTATTTTTAACTCTTCAAATAGAGCATTATCTCTAGTATTTTGAAAGTTCACACTCTTTCCCATACAGGTTGGAACAGTCTACATTCTCATCAACATTATACCAAGTATCCTGTTATCTACAACCTGAGTAAGGGCCATTTTCACAGATATGCAATGGTATTGGTGGTTGTTTTGATTACCATTCCCCTGCTAGTTAAGTGGTTTTCAGTGTTTTTTCACATACCTATTGGTGAGCTCTGTGTCTCTTTGAAGTAGTGTGTCTAATTTAGCTCTTCTGTCCATTCTTAATTGTATCATTTATTTTCTTTTTGTTCATTTATAAAACTTCATTGTAGATCTCACATATTGGTCCCTTATTGAATATATGATGTGCAAATATTTTCTCCCATTATCTTCAGTTTGCCTTTCCTATAATTCTTGATGTTCTTCATCTTTTTTTATATAAATTTTTAAAACTGGTAGCATTTCCCAAAGCCAAGTCATTGTTGTTCTGTGGAACCACAGGCATCACATCACCAAAATTTCTAATTATTCTTTCATAGAGATCACAAATTCAGCTGGGAAATATCTTGATTTTCCAGTTTTTCCAACTAATACCAATTTTTATAAACTTGTGAGCTTGTCTGGGCGAAAACAAACAAGTCAGTAGGCCAATTTACATCTCAAAGCTGTCTATTTCCAAGCTCTGGGTTAAAGAGAGATTTCTAAATGAATAGTGATAAGAAAAAAATACTTCCCATATGTAGGGTCAGAGAATGATTAGGTCTTTCCACCCTCCCACCACTGTGATTATGGACACCTGCGGTGCTGAGAGCATTCCAGGGTGGGCATGCGCAAGTGGGCGCACCTGTGTTGGACACGGGCATAAATGGGCGGTGTCATGAGGGCGCCAGAACTGCGAGGGCCGACCGACAAAACTGACAGCAGCAGCAGCAGCAGCAGCAGCGAGAAAAGAAGCAGCCGAGAGGGTGAGATGCGCTGGTACCCATGCCTGCCATGTACCTGGCCACCTCTAAAAAAGTATGAAAAGCCACCGAGGGCTCCAAGACTCTCCTTCCCTGACCCGTCTGCCCAGAACCATCCCGAACCTACACCATATCTCAAAAAATATTTAAGAGGTAACATGGTTATAATTTTTGTAGTAATTTGAGAGATATGCCCAAGAAAAATAAAATTTTGGTCTCAAAATTATTTATTTACACATGTCACCTGCAAGAAAAACAGATTCCTGGGAAAGCTGAATGTAAGTTTCAAGAAGTTGTGTAAAATTCGCACCCTGAATAGTAATAGCACTGAGCCAAGTACTGAGTACTTAAGATTAGAGGTTGAAGGAAATAACTTACCCCTAGTTTTTATCAATCATTTTACAAATTAATAGCAAGAAGTTTTTTATCAAGAGGTCAAGACATTCCAGACCTATTTCTGAAGGATGCTGGAAATGTGTGAATTCTTTTTGAATTTCAAAATGACCTGCCTCCCTGGTGGCCAAGGGGTTAAGTCTCAGCACTATCAAGCTATCAACAGCCACTGCAGCATGAGTTTGATGCCAGGCCAGGAGCTGACCCACATGGCGCAACAGACCTCTCCTGTCTCTCCCGCTGCTCCCTTCATCAGTATATTTCAGTAGATCCACCTGTTCTACTCCCTGCTCTCTCTGGTGAATCCTCTCACCCCCTACACTCTCACCTAAGCCCCAGTTCTTATATGCATAAGTAAATAAAAATGCCTTTTAAAAAAATGACTTGCTGATCGCTTGACACTTAGTGTCTAGGAACTAGGGATTTTCACCTAAAACTGAGATATTCCCATGGAGGGAAGGGGGAACATTGTTGCTGTAAAATACCAAAAGCAATCCCAAGACTAACAATTTGAATATAAACTGCAAATCGTAGTGTGAACACTCCAATAACATACACCTGTCCATTTCCTCAATAAACATACACTAATTAGGATGTAAATTTACAAATGCCCCCCCATTAATAATTTACATTTTCTATCTATTTTGATTAGGCTGTGAACAGACAGGTGGATCTGCTGCTACACTGGCAAAATGGCACTAAAGCAATATTTGACAGCTTTGAAGAGAACTCCTACAAAACTGCCACATGACTATATTAGGAGGAAACAACTATTTTTCTCATACATTGTGTTAATTTTTGTACAGTATTTCATTTCTCCATTCATGTGTAGCCCCGTAGTTTTCCCACCATTGTAACAGTCCCTTAGGCTCTTCCTTCCCTGTTCTGATCCTTATCCCTCCCTCTCCCCTGCTGTGTGCCTCAGATCTATAGTCAGCTTGCAAGCTTTGTCGTTTTTCTGATCCTTTCTTTAGTTTCTCTATATTCTGCTTATATGTGAAACTGTCTGATATTTATCTTTTTCCTTCTGATTTATTTCACTCAAACTCCATGCATGTTGTCACAAATAGCATGAGTTTATTTATTTTTTTCAATATTGCTAAGTAGTATACATTTGTATATATACCACATCTTCTTGACCCAGTCATCTGTTTGGGAGTATTAAGTTGTTTTCATATTTTGGCTGTTGTAAATAAATAAACAGGAGTGCAGTTTCCTTTCAGATTAGTGTCTTTTTGTTCTTTGGATAGATTCCTAAGGGTGGAATCACTGGATCATAAGACAGATCCACTTTGAGTGTTTTGAGAATGCTCCACAATCTTTCTTTAGTGGCTAGACTAGTTTGTATTTCCATCAGAAGTATAAGAGGGCCTTTTTTCAACACATCCCCACCAGCATTTGTTGTGTCCATTATTTTTAATAGGGGCCATTCTTGTTGCTATGGTTTTGATTTGCATTTCTCTGATGATAAGTGGTGTTGAACATCTACCTGTTGGCCATGTGCATTTCTTCTTAGGAGAAGTGTCTTTTTAGCTCTCTGCCCACTCTTTGACTGGGTTTTTTGCTTTGTTTTCATTGACTTGTGTAAAGCCTTTGTATATCTTTAATAGAAGTTCCTTATCTGATGTATGTGTGCAAATATTTTATCCCATCCAGTAGGAAGTCTCTTCATTTTTGTTATTGTCTCTTTTGCTGTCCAGAAGATTTTTAGTTTGATGTAGTCCAAGCTATTTATGTTCTCCTTTGCTGTCTTTGCTTCTGGACATAAGTTCTCAAAAATGTTTCTGAAGTTTCTACCAGGGAGTGTTTTACCTATGTTTTTTTCAATGTACTTTGGGGTTCCCAGTCTTACATCCAAGTTTTTATGCATTTTAATCTGAATTTTGTGTATGGTGTGAAACAGAGCTCTAGTTTCATTTTTTTGGTATGTAGCAGTCCAGTTTTCCCAGCACCATTTACTGAAGAGAATTTCCGTGTTCCAAAGTACATTATTTGTCCATTTATCATAGATCAACTATCCATATATGTGTGTTTTTATTTCTGGGCTTTCAATTAAATTCCATTGGTCTTTGTGTCTGTTCTTTTTTATTATGTTGTTTTATTATTATGTTGTTTTTATTATCATAACTATTGTATAGTTTGATGTATAGGAGTGTAATACATCCATTTTTCTCCCTTTTAGCCAGGAGGGCTTTAGCTATTTTTTTTAATGTGTATGATTCTGTATGAATGTCAGCAATAGTTCTTCTATTTCTTTGGAGAATAGATATTCATCTTTGAAGTTTTGGAGGAATATCTTGTAAACCATCTGGTCCTTGACTTTTGATGGGAGAAGGTTTTCCATTAATATTTCAATTATTTTGCTTATGATTGATTTGTTCACAATGTCTCTTTCTTTGTTATTCAGTCTTGGATGATTCTACAGTTCTAAGAATTTGACCATTTCTTTTAGGCTATTAAGTTTATTAGTGATTAAATGTATATAGTAGACTCTATGAATTTCTGCAATATCCATTGTAATGTCTCCTCTTATTTTCCTTAGTCAGTCTTGCTAGAAGTTTATCTTTTTTTTTTTTTTTTTAAGAATCAGCTTTTGGTCTTGTTAATCTTTTGGTTTCTCTTTTTAATTTCTATTTCACTTATTTCTACTTTCTTTTTATTTCTGTTCTTTTGACTTTTGGACTTGTTTAATTTTTTCCTAATTTATTGAGATGAGAGAGGTTCTTTATTTAACTTCTTTCTTGTTTCTTGAAATAGGCATCTTAATACTGCTTTTGTTACATACCATAATTTCTCGAAAGTTGTGTCCTTTTTTTATCATTTGTCTTAAGGTATTTTCTTTTTAAAGATTTATTTATTTTTGCATAGAAGAACTGGGGTACAGGCCACAGTTGTGGGGGTGAGAGGATTCACCAGAGACAGAGTGGGGGAACAGAACAGGCAGATCCACTGAAATACTCTGCTGAGGGGAGCATTGGGTGAGGCAGGAAAGGTCTGCTGCATCATGTGGGTCACCTCCCTGATTAGATCAAACTCGTGCTGAAGTGGCTATGGAAGCCCCACAGTGTGGTGCTCAACCCCTTGCACCACCAGGCAGGCCCCAGGTATTTTCTTGACTTCTTTTATTTCCTCATTAACTCAGTAGTCTCAGTACTGTGTTATTTATTCTATGTGTTAAAAGATTTCCTGATCATTTGATAATGACACCAGATCAGATAAGCACTATATAAGCCACATTCCACTAAGTTAGCACACCACCTTCTTTGCAACTTGTGACACAAGAGCACTACAATAAACCACATGAAGATATTTGTGCTACAGCAGCAGAATTGTCTGTGACTCTACCTCTATCTCAGTCAGTTAGGAAACTTTTTGCATTTCAACAGGAGAATTTAATAACTGTCCCTTTTCAAAATTATTCAAATTCAGTGCAAGAGAACCATCATTGCTGCCCAAGCAACTGGTCATCATCACTCTGAATATCAGGGTTAGTCACACCACTATGACATGCTTCCACAGTAACATATGCACCATCCCAATCTCTTTCACCAACAATAAAGCACCCAAAGCTACATCCTCCTCAGGCTTCAGGAAGTCTTCATTTGGTTTATATCCAGGTACCACCTCCAGCAATAATCTCTTCTCCATCACCAATAACCCCTCCCCTGGACATATTGTCCAGATGCCACTTGTTGTGCAACCATCCCAGGCTGAGTAGTTTCATTGTCAGTTCTCATAGATGGTGGATTTTGCAGGCCTTTAATGCTGAGACAGGGAACCATATACTCAATCAGGCAGGCAGCACGAGAGAGACTCCAACACAGAGAGAGGCAGAAGAGCAACTCCTCGACTAGCCCCCTTTACACTGTTAAGTGCCCACAGTCACACAACCAAAACACTGTCACAAACACAAGGATCATCTGTTGTTTGCTAGATGTCTGAATGGTAGAAAACAAAGTATTTCAAGGTATGGGCTGTCAGTTGTGTGAAAGGCAAAAAAATAGCCTGATTTACTCATAGCTTACAAAGGAGTGATAATTTATAACTTTTCTAATTTCTCATAAGCAGTGATTCAGATCAGAAGACAATGAAATAATAACTTCAAAATGCTAAGGAAAAATTACAATCTAAAATTCTAGCCAGCTATTTTATGGGGGAGGTCCAGATAAAACATGATCAGACAAAAGCAGAAAGTGAATCATATGAAGAACTACAGGGGATACTTTGGTGAAAAGGACTGTGAATATTTTTGAAAAGGAACTACGGAATATTTTTGTGCTCATATTTTATCTGGACAATCCTGTATAGCCCAGGAAAATACCTGAATCATATTTTTAAGAACTGAATCATTAACAAGTTCTATTTCAGCTGTTCAAATGTGCAATATCCTATGGCAAATGACATACTCTAGCAATTAACTGAGAATGGCTGAAAACTTATCTTGCCTTTAAATATGTTACATATTTTTGTTTGGAAACATACTTAATCAACTTCCTTTTGATTGAAATACTGTTATTTTACATCTTTGTGCATCATTTTTTCACAATAAATAATTTGTCCCTTCATACCACTTATATTTTGTATTTTCTATGTTCTATTAATAAAACATTAAATTATTTAAAATAAGGAAGTACTAACATGACAAAAAGGAAAGCAAAGCAGAATCAGTAAATATGTTGGTATAATTATATAAAAAAACTTCTTATAACTATAATAATAATAATGAGGATTAATTAATGACTAATAAATTTTCTTAATTAAAAGTAAGTTGGAGTGGAACAAAATTACTCACCTCCAATAAGTTGAAAGATAAATAGGTGGAACACATATAACCTCATAAGGTGCTAGCATTAAGAAAGGCATATTTATTGCCTCTCTTTTGATTTTGTTTAACAAGCATCCCTTGCTTTCAAAAAGAAAAGAAAAATATAAAATGCCTACCCACGATAATCAGACTCTTTAGTTGTTGGCAACAGAAACCAGCTGGGAATGGTTTAGGCTGAGAAGAACATCACTAGCTCACAGGATCTCAGGAAGGGTTAGCAGCAAGAGGACAGTGCAGTGGGACTAACAACCCAAAGACAGACTGCAGCCACCCTGATACCTGTACTACCCACACTATGGCATCAGGCACACCATCCTGAGTCCCAGCCAAAGCTGTCTGGGTCAAACCACAGCGGCTACCATTACTGACCCAGAGCAAAGACTTCCTAGGGCCCCTCTTTGGGACCACAAGCTCCCACACTGATAGATGTCCTAGCACAGGAAGTCGCATGGTGCACAGGAGGTTTATCCACCTTTACAAGAGAGGTAAGTTCGGCTTCCTAAGGACACATGAGGTAGAGAACATCCCTAAAGAGATCGTTATGTGGCACAAGGATTCCAGGACACCAAGACTAACAAAAAGCATTTATTTTACTGGTACTTGACTCAGTGGCTCTACATCCAAAGGCTGAGCACCCCTTCAGGAAAGTTATGAGCTTATATATTTTCAGCTTGTGCTGAGCAGGTTAACATTGTAACTGTTCAAGGTCAGACATGACATGAGTTACAGTCTAAGAAATGTAACAAGTTGCTTATCACCCTGGCTGCCCTGCTGAAGTGCCTTGCTTCAATGTCATCTACTGGACACTGAAAAAGGCACATGTGTCCACTACATAACTAAAGCACATTGAATAGGATGTATTACTTCCTAAAGAGGGAAAGAAAAAATAAGGACAACTTAATTGAGACAATATAGGAAAAGTGAAAGGGTTGTGTTATTACTTTCCTAGGGCCACAGTAACAAATACCAAAAACTGAGGGACTTAACAGAAATGTATTCTCTCATAGTTCTGCAAACCAGAAGTCTGGAATCAAGGTGTCTGCGAGCTTGATTCCTTTGTAAGGGAGAATCTGTGCCACGTCTCTCTGCTAATTTCTGGTAGTTGTTGACAGTCGTTGGGATGTTTCAGCTTTGACGCATCACTCCAATCTCTGCCTCCACCTAACACTCCATGGTGTTGTCTCTGTATCCTTCTGTGTCTAAATTCCCCTCTTTCTTTCAAGGACACCTGTTAAATAGGGTCCAATCTAATCCAATGTGACTTCACTTTAACTGGTGCAAAGATCTTATTTCCAAATAAAGTTTCATTTACAGCTTCCAAGTGAATGAATTTTAGAGCAATGTTACTCAAACCAATAACAGGATAGTAATGTCCTAGGGAAAACATGTAAAAAATACAGATTCTTAGTCCCTACCTCTGATTCTGAATTTGTGGACTGGATAAAGAAAGACCAAAAATATGTGTTTAGCAAGCTCCCAGGTGAGTCTGCATGTTTAGAATACTGGCTTAGGTAAATGGGAAGTAACTAGAGAAGGCCATAGGGACAAAGAATGTGCAGGGGAGAGAGAGGAGATTTAAAGGGGAAGGAAGCACCAGACAAGGTGATAAGTGCAGGAACACCAAAGGACCAATGGGACTAGTGAGGCAGAGGTGAGAGACAAGGGCCTTGGGTTTCTTTCTGTACCCTTTTTAATTCTAGGAAGGACCCCCCCAAAGAGTTTGTTTTCATGTGCAATCAATGAGTAAATTAACTCAACACTCAGTGCAAATCTTGTTATGAAATTTGTTTTGCTTTTTTTTTTGTCTAAATCAAATTTACTGTGAGTCTGTGTCTATTCACAAGAGTTGATAAAACATGCACTATTACCCCTTATTGGCAAAAAATGCTTCGCCTTACTGAGCGCCCAAAGGATCCTACACAATCCAGAAAAACTGAGAAAACCCTTCACTCTTCAGCCATCAGGGTTGAGATGTCTACAGTTTGGTCACCACGACGCTCAGTCACAGCATCACTCCCTGACACAGAAAGCATGACTGCAGTTTCCAAAGGCAGAGTTTGACATTCAGCACCTCCCAGAGATATGTGAGAGGAGAGTGCAATTTTCTGTTTCAACCCATGGGAATCCAGATGGACTCTCTCAACCACTAGGCCATTCCCTCGTGGTCCTTTGCAAGTCCTTCTCACTGTTGGGCAATCCATATTTAAAACTATAGTGAGTCCAAACCTATGGAGATCCTCTTGGTGTGAGGGAAGCCAATACTACAGAACAGAAAGGTTGGTGGGTCTATGCCACAGTGTGGAAAAGCGCAAGAAAATAAGCACCACAACCTTCTCAATTAGTTAGTCATATATGCTCATAAAATTTAGGGTTTCATGTTGTGTTTGTATTTCACCATGTTCTATTTTCCTCTATGTTGAATGGCACAAGGTGATTTGAATTTTTTAAATAAAAAACAGATTATGTTTCCCTTCTCTAAGCAGCAAACAGAAACACAGAACTCGGTGCCTATGTCCATTGCCAACATGCTTTACCTTAAAGAAACCAGTTTCTTTTTTTTTTTTTTTTTAAGATTTATTTATTTAAGCATGCAAGCACTGGGGTACAGGCCAGAGGTGTGGGGGGTAAGAGGCTTCACCACAGACAGAGCGGGGAGCAGAACAGGCAGATCAACAGAAGTACACTGCTGAAGGGAGCAGTGGGCAAGGCAGAAGAGGTCTGCCTCACCATGTGGGTTCCCTCTCTGGCCGGCAGCAGGGATCGAACTCGTGCTACAGTGGCTGTGGTTTGCTTCATAGTGAGGTGCTTAACCCACTGCGCCACCAGGGAGGCCCGAAACCAGTTTCTTTATCTGTATAGTAAGAAATACGTTTTTCTTGCCTTCCTCATGCCACATAAAGCTATGAGTTTCCATGGAGGAATATGAAAAGGATTTTGAAAATCAAAGGCACTATTTAACACAAACCTTTGTTATTTCCAAGACATCTCACCAAAGATAGGGTTTCCTGACTCCCACAAGAAAACATGTGGGCTGTTGCATTACTCACTTTCTAAAGTCATCTATTTTCTGGAGTCAGGCAGTAGAAAGTTCAAATGCTACTCCTTTTACTCTGACTTCAAGTCCATATCAGTAAGAATCTGAGTGACAATAAATATTGTCTTCTGGCTCTCCTCAGCTTTAGATGGAGGAAAATGATGTGTGGGCAGGACAACCTGGTTTCCATCTGTTACCTTGGTCCAATATTAAATAATTTTTACCCAACCCTTTCACTCTCAAAAGTGTTCCAGTTTGATCAAAGATTATATGCCCGCCCTAGTTACTTTAAATAAAGAATATTAAGGATTATGACACAAAACACGATGCCATCTAAAGACCAAACTCATCACCAACCTTCCAAAGAGACACACCCTACAGGAATAGAAAATATTAATTTGCTAATTCTTGAAATCTGTCGCCACCTGGTGGTCAAAAACTGCTGTTCTGACAGTATCTGATAGGTTCTTTTGACTTTTTCAATCTATACCAGAATAATGAATGCAGACACATACAGAAGAAATTGAGGGTTTGTAAAATAACTATCTCATTAACATACAACTTTGTGTTTTGATTAAAGGAAACAACAACCTTTTTTGGAGATGTCAGTAAGAGAACTTAGACCTCTGATTTAGACTTAGATTCTAAGACATTAAATATATGCAGCAGCTTTCTTGTTAGAATGTTATTTGATACAAATCCTACTTTAAATTATTGACTGATTAAGTCACAGTGGGAATTATGATTTATCCAAATAAATCCACCATCTGTTCAATTCTTGCCTGAGATTGGTCCTCTAAAAGGAAGGAAGGTGTTCAAAGAAGCTTCCCTAAAAAAAAAGGAACTTCTGAACTGATATCTGATGAATGACTATGAGAAGAGGGAAGGACAAGCCAATGTGCAAGTTAGTCAAAGAGCAAGTGCAACAATCCAGTGACGGGTGATGTGTGTAAAACTGAGCAATGGTTCACACTAATGTATATATACAAAAGGGAAAGGGGGATGTGGTATGAGATGATGAGATGATGCTGGAAAGATTGGTAAAGCAATCATGTAATATGTCACTTGGTATTTTAAGGATTTTAAAGTCTTTCTAGGAGGAATTCATTTAGATGACAAGGTCATATCTGAGTTACAAAAAAAGATCATTCATGTAGCCATGAGGTGAAAAGACTACAGAGGGGCTATAATGGATTTGAGACACCTATTGCAGTAATTCCCTTAAGCATTATAATGGTAGGGACACTCAATATATATTGGACATTATTCTAAATGCTTTGTATGCATTCACCCATTTAATCCTTACAAAACCCCTAAGCAATAGATACCATTTATTACACCCATTTTACAGATGAAAAAATGAGAAACATGGAAGTCTAATACTATGTGCAACAGTGTTAAGAACTGACATCCTTGTACTTTTCCTGATCTTAGGAGAAACACTTTTAATATTTACCATTAAGCGTGATATTAGCTGTGTGTTTGTCATATATAGCCTTTATTATGTTGCGATATGCTTTTTATTTCTTGTTTATTGAGAATATTTATCAAAAATGGACATTGTATCTTGTCAAATGCTTGTTCAACATATATTGAAGTAACCATGCAATTTTTAGCATCCTTTTCGTTGATGTGACAGGTTGATTGATTTGCATATGTTGAACCAATTTTCCACGTTTGGATTGAATCCTACTTAGTCATGATGTATGAGTCTCTTAATATATTATTGATTTCCATTTGCCAAAATTTTGATGAGGATTTTTGTGCCTATGTTCATCACTGATAGCCATCTATAGTATTCCTTTTATGTGCAGTCCTTGTCTAAGAATCAGAGTATTGTTGGCCTCATAAAATGTGTTTCGGGATTCTGATTCCCCCATTCCTACTCACACACACACTTTCTTCCATTTTTTAAGAGTTTGAGAAGAATAGGTTGTAGACATTTGAAAAATGATAGGATTCATTAGTGAAACCATCTGATCCTGGACTTTTTTTTTCTGAGGGAAATTTTTTATTTCTTTTTAAGATTTATTTATTTATGCATACAAGACTGGGGTAGTCTAGAGGTGTCAGGGCGGGGGAGGTGAGAGGATTCACCAGACACAGTGGGGAACAGAATTGGCAGACTGACTGAAATACACTGCTGAGTGGACCAGTGGGCAAGACAAGAGAGGTCTGCTGTGCCATGTGGGTCAGCTCCCTGACTGAGGACTGAACTTGTGCTGCAGTGACTGCAAATGCCTTCACAGTGAAGTGCTTAACCCCTTGTGCCACCAGGGAGGCCCAAGATTTTTTATTATTGCTTCAATTTCTGTGCTTGGAATTCATTGTTCTGTTCAAACTATTTTGTTCTGGTTAAATTTTGCAGTTTTATGATCTAAAAATTTTTCTTATGTCCTTGAAAAAGTTCTATGTTCACTTAACAAGAATGTATATTCATTTATTTTGGGATGCAATACTATGTATATGACTTTTAAATTCATCTGATCCATTCCTTCTTTACGGTTAATAAATCCTTGTCTATTTTTGAAATGATCTATCTGTTGATGTATAATATATGTTGAGAGACTTATTATTGTAATACTTTAGTTCTGTTATTTTGTATATTTGGGTGCCCCTTTTTGGGGTGCATAGATGTGGATGACAGTAATATCTTCTTGATGGGTTGTTCCTTTGATCATCATATGATGCCCTTTGTCACTAGTTTTCTTGACTAAAAGTATCTTTTATCATCTGTACCAGGCCCTGATTTTTTTCTCTGTTACTGACTTGTAACAACTTGTTCTGGCTTTTCACTTAAAGTCTCTACTTGTCTTTATTTTTTTTTTAAGATTTATTTATTTATACATACAAGATCTGGGGTACAGGCCAGAGGTAAGGGAGTGGGGGTGAGAGGATTCACCAGAGACAGAGTGGGGAACAGAACAGGCAGATTGACTGAAACACACTGCTGAGGGGAGCAGCGGGTGAGGCAGGAAAGGTCCGCTGCGCCATGTGGGTCGCCCCCCCCCCCCCACACACACACACCCAACCAGCGGCAGGTATCAAACTCATGCTGTAGTGGCTGTGGTTTGCTTCATGGTGCATTGATTAACCCACTGCGCCACCAGGGAGGCCCTCTACTTGTCTCTAGATCTGATGTGACTTCGTATACATAATAAAGATGATCATGCTTTTCTAATAAACCTGCCTATTTAGGTCTGTTTATTGATAAGTTCAGACCATTCACATTTAGGATAATTATTGATATGTAGGGCTTATTTGTTGACATTGTCTTTTATGTTTGCTTATCTTTCTGTAGTTTTTTTTTTTTTTTTTCCCATGAATTTTTGTCTTTTCCTTTGCCTGGATGACTTTCCCTTGTGGTTCTGTGTTTTTCATTTCTTCTTCCTAAGTATCTCTATTCCATATTTTTGTTCTTTGGCTGCCATAAGGATTGTATCAAATATTTCCCATCTAGAATACTCTTTGTGTGTGTGTGTGCTCATATCAACTAATCATTGTTTGACTACACAGACTTTCCTTTCTTCTTTTTAATACTTTTTTTGCTGTTCCATATTGCTGCCCCATATTGTTCTTGCTTATGTTTCTGATTCTGCTACTATTTATCACCTTTGTTTTGTGTCTTTTTTTTCTTGTGTTTCATTTTTTTTTCTTTTCATATACAAAAACTTTCATCATGCATTTAGTGTAGTTCTGGCTTGGCAGGGTGGGGAGGAGGGGCAGGGTCTGGAAAAAAATCTTTATTTCCCCATCATAATTGGATGATTATTTTGTGGGGTAAGTTGTTCATGGCTGGCATTTTTTATATTTTATAATCATGACTATATCAAACCACTATCTTCTAGCCTGTAGACTTTCTACTAGGAAGTCTGATAATAGTCTAATTGAGGTGACTTTTTATGTTACGTGGTATTTTCCCCCAGCAGTATTTAATTTTTTTTTTTTAAATCACTGACACAGCAGTGGGAGGACAAGTGTGGAAAAAGTGGGTGCCTAGATGTCTCAAGTGACAGTGTTCACAGTTTTAGATGAGGGGAGGCACAATGTGGCTGGAAGTATGTGCCACAGCTTCTCTCCCCACCATCAGGTCAGATCAGTCTGTCGGCACAGCTTGCTTTCCAGGCTCCATTTCAGTGTTTCTGGATTCCATAGTTCATAGAATGTTTCTCTCCAAGCTCAGAACTCATTTCAAAACAGGAGGGGGGGATTTTTTTTTTTTTTTTTGGATACAGCAACACCAGTTTATTCAGAGGTGATATGAGATAACATGAGTGTTATGCCACTGCTCATGCTATAACCAGTTCAGCACTCTGGGACGTCATTCAATCTGCCCCAAGGCTCATTCAGCAAGCACCAAATTATTTCACAACCACTGGAAAATTCCTGTGCCAGCCAGAACTTACACCTTTCCGTTGCTGGTTTTTCTGTTGGGAATAGCCACAATCATGTTCAGGGTTCCCTTCTGCTCTTTCTGCTCCAATCTTAATGAGTAGCAAAGCACCCACCTCAGGGAGAAAAGTGTTTGGGTCAATCCAGGACATTGATGAGCTTATGAGATTTGTGTGGGGATGATGTATTTTTTGTTGTGGTGGTTGGGAAGAAATTTGTCTGAAGTCAGCTGTTCTGCCATATCATGGTTCTGTCCTCTAGATTCTGACCAACAACATTCTTATAACTAGAGTTGTTTTTTTCCCTTTATTTATATATATTTGACATCAATTGTGGTCCCCATTTTAGAGGTGATGGTGCACTGGTGAAATGGTGGTGGGAAATGGGAACCACAATTGAAAAGAACTGTAACTGAAATATTTTTACATGACATACTGTCTCATAGAGCTCCAGGGGATCAGGGGATGGGCAGAGTAAAAAGAAAGTATTCCCACAACTCCTGTAGAACAATTCTCCTTTATTTTCAGGAAATACCTCTCTCCTTTTAAGGTCCTAAGACCTTGAGATCAGCCTTCCAAGTTCCTGAACTGGTGGCCAATTTATGGTCATCTCTATCCTATCTCCAGTTATCATGCAAAAGTTGTGGTCGTATTAAGAGCTCACATGACAGGGCCTCCCTGTGGCGCAGTGGGTTGCCCGCCCCACTTTGAAGCATCTGCAGCACAACAGCATGAATTCGATCCCCAGCCAGGGAAGGTCCCCACATGGTGCAGCGGGCCTCTCCTGCCTCGCTGGCTGCTTCCCTCAACAGTGTATTTTAGTCCATCTTCCTTTCAGCTCCTGTTCTGTCTCTGGTGATCCTCTCACCTCCCATACCTCTGGCCTGTACCTGAGCTCTAAATACATAAATAAATCTTAAAAAAAAAAAAAAAGAGTTCACATGACACCCTAGAATGACCAAGTTCTCTGAACCCCCTTTTCTATGACTGCATTTAGCGTCACTCTTTAGAATTACTTTACCTCTCAAATCCTAGTTTCCATCCCAAACTTATATTATCCATTTATATATATCACACTATTTTATCTTTAATCTATCCCTTTCCATTCACCCAATGTACCTGTGCCTTACTGATCTGACTTCTCTTACACCCCAGCCTAAATCCCAGGGCTGAACTCCAATGATCACTTTAGATATTGGACTTTTAGATACTTGTTACTGACCTAGTAACCATAAAACTTCTTACCCTTGCCCTACTTATCCTTGTTTTGCTCCTGTTCATTTTTTATTAAAAAACAAACAAATTGGCTGAAACCACGATGGAGTCAAAGACAAGGGTACACCACAACCCTTACCACAGTAAAAGTGTGTAACCAGCGCCATGACAGATACAGTAAAGAGAGGCATCCTAGGAACCTCCACCTATTTCTCTTCCATTCTATATGTGGATACTTAAGATTCTCTCTTTCCTTAGCACCTCCCTTTGTAAGTTCCTGCTACTTCTGAATTCAGGAAGATGATCTTTGAAACAGTAATACGCCATTTCCTTGAATGTTGTTTCCTGATTAAATCTAATTTTCTTCCACCAACTCTTGCCTCTGAAGTTTTGACTTACAAGGAGTGACTGACTACCCACACCCGAACCTATGGTAATATTCTTGTACTACAAAGTCTAATCCTGGCACAATCCACTTTTCTCCAATCTCCATTCTTGGCACAGGATCACTACTATAAGAAAAAAAAAAAGACTTGTACCCCTATTACAGCAATTAATGATTTCCTCTAAGATGAATTTTCAAAGGCATTTCTAGCTTTACTTGCCGGTGGTCAGTTTCCTCACTCAGTATTCCTGGTGGTAAGTGCTAATAAAAATGTAAGTGATCTTTAATAAACAACAGATTACCCAAACAATCTTGAGGGTATTATCTATGATAACAAAAAGACTAAACATGGTATAAATATTCCTACTTTACAGTTATATATCCCTTAGGCTCTAAGTCAAGTAGACTTAGCACTAGAATACTATAGTAGTCCCCCAAACCCATCAGTGGAAGATATGTTCCAAGATCCCTCGTGTTTACCTGAAACCACAAAGTATCAAACCCTACATACACTGTTGTTTCCTATACTTTGATACCCATAATAATTTGATTCATAAATTAGGCATAGTTAGAGATTAACAATAAAAAACCAACAATATACTCTAATAATAAAGTTCTGTGAATGTGATCTCTCTCAAAGTAACTTATGTTATTGTAGTGTTTTTTAGCTGTGGTTGACAGTACATGAAATCATGCGGAAAACCATGGTTAAGGGATGACTACTGTGCTGCAATCTTAATTCCTATACATTTTTAGAGTTTGAAAATGAAGTATGGGAAAGATTAGGTAAGAATGGCTCAGTGGTAAAAGTAGCTGCTTTCATTTCACACACTCATGTTTAAGGTATCCTTATATACTTACTATACCTCATTAATTAAACATAAGCAACTTTTCATTTAAATTTATTCTGTTAAGTTTAAAGTGGAAGTTAAAACATCATACAGGTTAAAATCACAGACTAAAACAAAAACAGTGATTTTACACCTCATTATACAAAGGTATTAATACAATTTTAATTCCTTATAAACATACTGGTCAAGCAACAAGATGACAATGCATCACAGCACAATAAAGAATATTTCCTTAACAAAACAATGTTTGGTGAATGTTTCTGCATAGAACTGATCTGGAAGGTTATAAAATGGGTAGCACAGATACATTAACAAACGGAAAATGTAATTTATTAACGTAAGATAAAATATTCTATGTTTGATATTAGAACATTTTAGGACACACTAAAATCAGACAATATAAAGTGTTTTAATTCTAGACCAATTACCAGAATATTTTCTCTGCTTGAGAGTCTATATCCTTTGAGTACTGTTCATTGGCTCTTTAAGGCCAACTCCAAAAAGCACTTGAAGTTTATTAGTCAAAATCTAAAGTTACACTGGTTACAGTTACATTGAGTAGTGCTTTTCAAGAAATGCTAATTAAAATTTATGACACTGTTGATTTAAAATTTCAAAAAAGTTTGGTTCTTGAAAGTAAAAATGTACTACTTTCAAATCATTCAACACATTTTGGTTTGAAATGCCATATTTTATAAAAACCACTACTTTATAGTATATCCAACTTCCAGCAAAAAAGTTTGAAGTTGTTTTTAAATTGAGTAATAACGCATGGGCCAGCACGTTTATGAATTGGTTATCCACCACATAATGATGTGTTTATGTCTCCATTGTGAAAACACCATAGGATGAATTCTGTTTTGGCATAAATATTAAAAACCTTAACAGTACCACACAAATACTGTTTTTGGTTTTTGTTTTTTTTGCAACTTAAAGAAATGCCACCAATACATTGGATATAAGCAATTGTTACAGTAGTTTCATAAGCAAAAGAAAAAGATTAGTGAATGGTTGGTTAGAAAAGAAACAACCTACCATACTCTTCAATTTTAGGTTAGTCCTCAACAGATGGCATTCTTGATCACCATCACTGTGTGTGAGTAGCCAGACAAGACTTTAGTATTTACATATTTTTAATGCACGGAACCTATACAAACTTTAACATTAACCACAGGTTAGTCTGCTCCCTGAAAAGATGAAACGTATTGTGATGAAGTTATGCTAAGTTCAACTACAAAAGCACTAAAACGGGAAAAAGAACAGAAACACTACAGTACACAAATAATTCTGTTAACCATTTCTCTGACTCTCCGTAGTCTTAGAAATATATACTATGGTGTGCTGGAGAAGAGGGATGCAGGGGGAAATGTTTTAAACAAAGGAACTAGTTTGCAGAATTCTTCATATTAGAATCAGTGATTTCTTTTTAACTCTACTAGTGGTAAAAAACATGGAATTTGAGACATTAGTATGCACTTGGGTGCATTTCCTAAGTAAATTAAACAGAACATTTCTTAAAATTCTATTAAATAAGCATAGATATTAATAAATAATATTAACATGTAAGGCTTTACATATATTAACTCATCCATTACACTTGTAGGGGAGATGGTCATATTAGCCATCATTCTTTAATACTGACAGATCAGAAAGCTCAATGGCTACTTAAAATTTGTCACAATTATAATCTAAATCTGACATATCCACCATTAAAAAAGAATCCACACTGGTGAGATGGTGATGGGGAATACATGGGGATTACAATAAATGGCAAGTATATGTACATTTTTAGATATTTTAATAAAAAAAAAAAAGAATCCACAGTTCAAATTGGCAGACTACTGAAGATTTAACTTAATTATCTTCCCAGTATTTGGAGGCTTTTTAGGCTTTTTTTTTCCCCCAACAGAGGACCATTTTTTAAAGTAACATATAGCTAGTATTAGGCATTAAAAATAATACTTAAAATCTATGTCCCTGTTACTCACACTCACATAGAAATAAAAAATCAAATCCTTAAGGAAATGCTATCAGAAAGACCATGGCCCATTCTCAGCTGCTGGGGAAGAGATGTGCATGAGCTGTGTATTCCCTTTTAGTATCCCAGGGAATATAATAGCAGCAGAGTTGTTCATCAGGAATATAACTTGGGCCACAGCAAATGAACTACAATTAGCAAGAAGTACACCAATATAATAAAATACTATCTTTAACACACACTATCATAAAATAGAGGTAATATTCTGTAATGACTATTTCTTAAGAAACAAGGGTTAATAACTTAGATTAAAAAAAAAGTAAGTAGGTATTGTAATTCTTATAAAAAGCAGATAACACTAGGGCCTCCCTGGTGGCACACAGTGGGTTAAGCAACGCACTATGAAGCAACCCGTAGCAACTGAAGCATGAGTTTGATCCCTGCTGCTGGCCAGGGAGGGGACCCACATGGGGTAGCAGACCTCTCCTGCCTCACTGCTGCTCCCCCCAGCAGTGTTTCAATCAGTCTGCCTGTTTTGCTCCCCGCTCTCTCTGGTGAATCATCTCCTGCGACTCTGGCCTGTACCTCAGCTCTTATATGCATAAATTAAAAAAAAAAATGTAGATAACACTAAACAGGGAAGTTTTTAAATCCTTATCTCTCTCTCTCAGTAAACACTCAGTCCAAAATTCAGTTAAAACAAACTTGAAAACCTGACATTTTACAGTGAAGCAGGAATTTTTAACTACTTTATTTTTCCTCAGTACCCAGTAACTCTATGAAGTTCTGGCACTTGCTTGTTTTCTCTGAAACACATGCTTGGATGTGAAGTTCTCCCACAGAAAAGGAGTAATTAAAGGAGTAAAAAAGTCTCTAAAGTAGAAGATAATTTGTAGATTCCCAGGTTACTGCTCTAGAATCTTGAACACACTGTCGAAAAAATGAATCTTACAGAGGACACATATTTTAACATTTTAAGACTTGGAATTAAGTTCTTCAATAGACAATGGCAATCGCTGAAAGAAAAATATATTCACAAACCATTTTTTTTTATCTAATCCAAGATACCATCAATTTTAAAATACACATGTATCCCTAAGACAAAATACAAACAGTGACACAATGCTTTCATATCACATAGAATGTTTATTTTATATTTATTGAAGCACTTTTTTAAAGTCAAATTTTTATCTTGTACATATGTGAAGAGTGTTTATGAAATAAATTAGTTAAGTTACAATTATAATTTCATATTCTGAGTTCAACTACTCTGAATCAATTCTAAAATCAGTCTTTGCATTCTTCCATGAAATATCACTTTGGTGTACTGATGATACAGCATTTCTTGAAAGAGTGCTCCACTGTCCTCTTTGACGTTAGCAGGAAGTGCTGGACAAAACAATGTTTGACATCTTAAGATAGTTTGACTTATGAAACAATAACATTTGTCTCTCATTGCTTTGAATTGTTTCACCTAATCCAAGGGTTTTTGGCAATTTCTCCCATTTTCTATTGCAATGGGTGGCATAATATAGGAAATCCTACACAAAACTCATTCACAAAATATAGTACAGGTTCATCTACTGTGGGTTTCTTAGGTCCTGTAGAACATTTTGTTTTGCTTTATAAGAAAATATGGAATTTTTGTAATTCTTCCAGGAATGGACATTTACTTCACTAGTACTAAATGTATGCCCCACTACTGTGTTTCTGTGCTTTTCTACATACATAATAACTTTAGGTTATCAGTCCTGATTCATAGTGTAATCTTTTTGAAGACATTTCTCCATGTTAGCTGAACATGACACGGTTTAACACCAACAATACAGTGAGGAAACTGTAATAAGCTATAAGTTTACACAAACACAGATGAGATAATTACTCATGATGACTACGTGGCTGACAGTAATCATGAGCTGCATCCCCATTTCAGACAAGGTAAAATGTGTGGGGAAAAAAATACATAATAACTAATAAAATACGATCTTCAAACCTGTAATTTTACCAGATTCACACCAGTGCAAGAAAATAAGCTCAAAAGGACAAAAGAATAAGAATGTAAGTAGACAGTGAAGCAAGATTATTTGAAAATGAAATTTGCAATGGTTGAATTTGGTTTTAATTCCCTTTATTTTCATATGGCTTACATGCAAATTTTTTTGAATTGGACTTAAAATCCAAAATCCAAGTACACGTGTTCTTCAATCTTTTAGCAAATTGCAAAGCCAAAAGTCAGGAAAGACAGAGGCTCCCAATTGCCTTTCATCATTCACAAACAGAGGACTATGCCTTGGGTCAGTGGCCTTCATCAGCAGGTGCCCTCCTCTGACGAGCAGATCTGATCCTGTGTGGAGACAAGGAAGCATCATCTTCTGTTTCAGACCCTGAAGGCTCATGATCTCCCTCCTGGGATCCAGTGTCTCCTACAAGTTCTCGCAGAAACTTGAATTTTGATAAAAAAAGATGCCACACAAAATACCAACCTAAAGAGACAAAAACATGAAGAAAAATTACTAAACATGTTAACAACTGATATTACCCCAGTTAATTATGTGGGGAAGGTATATTATAAAACAGTACATATAATGTAAATGGGATTACAAATGTATATTTATACAACAGTTATCAGGCATTCACTATGGGCAAAGCATTAGAATGCAAGCTTGGTGGATGTACTTTACAAAAGTAATGAAACATTGAATCTAAGTAAAAATGTTTTTATATTAAAATCAAATTTTTGAGACCACTTTTCTGGGGAATAGTATACTTTATTATTTACTTGAATACCCAATGCTTACATTTACTAAATGCTTACATTTACTAAAAACAAATTTGCTTCAACCAAAATACAAGGGATATATATTAAATGGCAGGAATCAACTCTACTTCAGTGAAAACATCTCAGTCAAGACCAAGCTATTCATAAATTTCAAGAAATACATTTTCTTTCATATGATAAAAGAATAAAGCCAGATCACTGCTACCTTAAACTTGAGATTTATACACACACACAGAGCATTTTCATTTCAAAATCATTAAAGTCTCTTTAAAAAATTAGTAACCAAACCTGAGTATGTGGGTCTAATCCCATCATAGTCCCTCAGAGTTGTTTGGCCTTAGGCTTGTTATGTCATGCCTCAATATTCAAATTCCTCATTTTTCAGAAATATCTGCTCATAAAGTTGAATAAACTGTGAGGATTAAGTGAGGTGATCTAAAAATATTTGAGAACAACTGTATCAGCCACAATCCATTCAGAAAGAAGAAACCACTCTCGGCATTTCAATTAAAGCACATTTAGTAGAGGGACTTGATCACACAATTGATGAAAGAAATGTGGAGTCAGAGAGAGGTAGAGAAATAAGTTGGAAATTAGGAACTGGAAGCTGCTACCACCCCTAATTTGGAAGGAAAGAAAATACAGGACCACCTGGCAAAAGCTGAAACAACAGGGAAAAAAAAAAAATACTAACCAAACTTTTTTCACGAGGTCATTTAAGGTCATTAAGTTTTAGGAGCCATAATAAGGAACAGACATTAATCAACAAAGGAAGTTACAGGATAAAACCTCCCAACCCTTGTGTAGGAAAATCAAAGTGCCTCCATGTTGTACAAATGCCATCTGAGCTATTTGACCTCAGAAAACAGTCACTTTCCTCATTGTTTCTTTCAGGTGTATTAACTTGTACTAGTGATCCCTACACAACACTATCGATCTTAGTAAAGATGCGGGTGACATATTCCCCCAACATCTGGTGTCACTAGTCTGACATAAGAATGACTACAGGGACTGAAAAGGACTTAAGATGACCACTGTCAGGGATGTGCCTGTGTGGATCCTGCCACAATCCAAAGTCCTGCCCACCAGCACCGGCACTTGGCACCCCTGCGTGGGTAAACTGTCCTCCCTCAATCTACTTTAAACATGATTATTGGACATGTAGATTTGTTATTCAGATTGAAATTATTCTCCCAATTTGAAGGAATTTATTTGTTCCAGAGGTTGCATGACATAACTGTGTGCTCCAAAATGTTAAGAGCATAAAACAAACAACATTAACCGTTGTAACAAAGTTTTCATACGGTGTATCTTCTTGGTCCCTGTTATTTTAAACTTTATCGTTTCATAAAAAAGCAATGATAGATCACAGCATAGTCTGATGACTTGCACTTATGAAAACAAAATCCAACCAGCTTTTCTACCCTGTGCTTAAATAATCCAAGATAGATCACTTTCAGGAAGTTTTTTTTTTTTTTCTATTTTTTTTTATTAAAATATTTTAAAATTTACATATACTTGCCATCAATTGTAATCCCCATGTATTCCCCATCACCATCTCACCAGTGCACCATCACC
>JAGFMF010011863.1:408971-442609 GCA_019455555.1 Galemys pyrenaicus
TTATTAATATTGTTCTTATTCCTTTCCTTGATCCTCATTTGGTTCCCTTATGTTCCTCCTAAGGGAGGAACCATCTGGTATTTTTCTTTTGCCTTCTAATTTTACTTGTTTCTTTCTTAAAATCTATGGAGTTGAAAAAAAAGATTAACATAAATTCCTGGTACTTAAGGGCTAACTTCAGAAATTTAACCCATTTCTCACGTTTTTGACTTCCTTTTTAAATATATTTAGGTCATAAACTCATTTAGGTCAACATAAATATATGTAAGTGTACAATATGTTTGAGTAAAGCATCTAACCCTTATAAGAGCTCTTACCGCTATTCCAAACCAGCCTGATCTTGCTTCACCCAAAGTTCTTCCGTAACAAGAGGCTCAGCGAGTTAGTAGAAGGAACGATGGAGTCAGGACTCCCGGATCAGACAGAAGAGTCACAGTTACTGTGTGGGATGAATGGGCAGGAATCTACAGACGCCCAGCACTGCAGTGATACTTTATAAAGCGCTCAAAAAATATAAATTGTGGTTGTCCCTGTGGCATCTGAAGGGACTTATATTTTACTGTCTAATTATTTTATTTTATTATGGAACAATTTACACGCCATCAAATTCACCCTATTAAACAATACAATTCAGTGGTTTTTGGTAATATTCATTAGCTTATTACCATTATTTTTTTTAAAGATTTATTTATGCATACAAGCACTGGGGCACAGGCCAAAGGTGTGGGGGGTGAGAGGATTCACCACAGAGCGGGGAGCAGAACAGGCAGACTGACCGAAACACACTGCCTAGGGCAGCAGCGGGCACAACAGGAGAGGTCTGCCGCACCATGTGGGTCCCCTCCCTGTCTGGCAGCAGGGATTGAACTTGTGCTGCAGTGGCTGCGGTTTGCTTCATAGTGTGTTGTTTAACTCACTGCCCCACCAGGGAGGCCCAGCTTATCACCATTATTAAAACTCCAGAATACTTCCATAAACCCCCAAAGATACCCTATACCCATTAGTAGTCACTCTGTGCTTCTTCCTTCTCCCTGCCAATGGCAATCACTAGTTTACTTTTCTCTATTATTGCAATCATTTGCATATCCTGAACATTTCATATAAATGGAATCCTACTAGATACTCTTATCTTTCATTTAGCATACATCTTCAGAGCTATCATTCATACTTTTCCATGTACCATTTTCTTCCTCTTTATTGTTGAATAAGTCCATTGTATAAATAGAATACTTTTATTTAACCAATTAATAGACATCTGTGTAGTTCCTACTTTTTAGCTATTATAAATCAAGTTTCCACTTTTGACTGCAATAACCATTAGTATAAAAGTTTTGTAGGGACCTGTTTTCATTTCTCTTGGGTATGTATCTAGAGGCAGAATTGCAGGATCATATGGTAACTTTAAGCCTAACCATTTGTAAAACTGCTAAACGGTTTTCAAGCTGCACCAGCAGCGGTACCATTTTACTTTCCCTCTCCATCTCAATGAAGACATTTTCTTTTAATTTGGGGGTTCCATTTTTACGCATACTCCATATGCGTGCATGTGCCACTACCCTCCAGCAAACCACCAGTGCCAATATGCCATTTGTCTCCCTCCCAAATTCCTTTTTCTTTATTGTCTGTTTGCACTGACATCCATAAAATTTTGTCACTAAGTGCAAGATCTTTTCGTGCTGTATTTTGCCTGTGTATGTATTCTGGCTATTTATACTCCACAGATGAGTGAAACCATCTGTTGTTTTTTACTTTCTAAACTTATTTACTTAACATAATCACCTCAAGGATGACATGTCTCCAAAGACACTATCTCATCTTTTAAATACCTGTGTAGTATTCCATCAAGTATAATTTACAATTTCTTTATGCATTTGTTAATGGGCACTTAGGTTGATTTCATGAATTGACAATTGCAGAAGGTGCTGCTATGAACAGACATACTGTGTTCAGATTAGTTTCAGATTAGAGTTTTCATGTTTTTTACCTAGCAAAGATACTGCTGAATCATAGGATTATCATTTTGATTTTCTTAAGAAATCTCCATACCATCTTCCATACAGGCTGCACCAACTTACATTCCCACCAATAGCAGATGACAGTTTCTTTTTTTCTCTGTATCCTCAACAATATTTATTGGTTCCATTCAATATTTTTAAGTTTATTTCATAATTTTTTTATTGAGGTAACATTGGCTTACATTGTTATCGGTATTTTGGAAATAAAGTTCCTTCTGTGTATTTCTCTAGTTGATTTAGATACCTCTCACAATTTCTTGTAGGGGGAGGTCTAGTTTTTGCAAAATCCTTCAGTTTTTCTTTGACATGAAAAGATACTACTTTCTCACTCATATCTAAAGCAGAGTCTTTGAACATACAGTAGTTTCAGTTAGCTGCTTTTAAGTGTTCCGGCCTCTCTTTGCCTGAGATGTTTTTCTGAAAAGTCCAATGTTAGCCTGATTTGGCTCCCTTTGTAGCTTATCTGCTTTCCCCTGCTAGCAACTCTAATATATTTTGAACTCTTGACAAAGTCTCAACATTACATTTATTTGTTCTGTTCTCATTTTGTTTAGGTTCCCCAACACTCTTTTTGCTTCCTGGATTTGCCTATTTCCTTTTCTGGGTTTGGTAAGTTTTCTTCTATTATTTCTTTAAATATATCCTCTAACATTTTCTCTTGCTCATCTCTTTCTGGACTATCCATTAATTTATTGTCTTTTCTCATGGTATTGGAGAGTTCACAGTGATTCCTCATTTTTTAAACTTGTGTTTTTCTTTCATTTTGCTTCTTTGTAAACTTGTATCTTCATGTTTACTGATTCACTCTTACATTTTGTTTATTCTACTTCTATAGCTTTCTATATTTTCATCTCCTCTTAAATATTTTTTCATCCTGCAACTCCTTTATTTCTTTCTTTACAGTATTATTTTCAATCATTGTTCATTTTGTTTCTCAGGACATTAGCTTGTTTTTCTGAACACTCTTGAATATCCTTGATCTTCTTTTCTCCATCTTCTCAAGTTCTTCAAATTTCTTTAAGATGGCAAGCATGAATTCTGATAGTAGGAATAGATCTTCCATGTCTGTGTGGTTGGGCTCTGGAGATAGCCTCTCTATATGTGGTGTTATATTCCCTTTTGAACTTCTGCAGCTGTTCACTGTGTTATTCCAGCTCCCCCCTCCCCATTTTTTTTTTCTTTTCAGTACTTCCCTGCTGTGGGTTTTGCCTCTACTAGGCATATTCCTCCCACACTGGACTGGGGTGTGCACCAGAGGGTGACTGGGGTCAATGCTGTCAGGCAGAGCTCTGTGTCTCATACTTCAGCTTACACTGGTTCCCAAGGTGCTGGTGGTTCATCCCTAGGGTTGGGGGTATTTCCCAGAGGGTAGTTGAGGATTGCTGATGTTGAGTAAAGTCTTGTGTGGCCTGACTTGGGTTATGCATCTGCTCTCAAGACAGTGGTGGTTCAAATCATGGTCAGGTTCAATTCCTGATGATGGCTGGCGGCTGCCAGAGAAGGATAGGTCCCTGTATGTCCTGGACTGAGATATGGATCTGCTCTTGAGGTGCTGGTCACTGCTCCTGATATTGGGGGTACTTACCGGAAGGATGCTGAAGGTTGTTAATGTTGGCTGAGGCTCTGTGCAGCCTGTACGGGGGTGTCTGTCTGGTCCTAAGGTACTGATGTCTGAGCCCAGGAACAGGGGCTCTTCCTGGGAATGCCTGAAGGCTAGCAGTGATCTGCAGCTTCTATTCTTTTTGATATGGGTCACCATAGGGGTGAAGAAATACCTCATTGTGGTTTGCATTTGCATTTTCCTTATAAGTCATACTGAACAATTTTTTGCATATCTGTAGGACACTGGATATCTTTAGAAAAGTGCCCTTTTTTTATTGGGTAGTTTTCTGTTTTTGCTGTTGTTACATTATGTAAGTATATATTTTGAAAATCAGTCACTTGTCAGAATGTGATGTGAAAATATTTTTTCCATCCTCTCTATATATTCATGATGTAGGTTGTCTTTTAGTTTTTCTGATAGTTTCTTTTTAGATATGAAAACATTTTTGTTTAATGTAGCCTCATTTGCTTATTATTGCTTTTGTTATCCTAGTCATTGGAGTCCCAAATACATCTTTGCAGTAGATGTCCTATAACATGTCCCCTATGTTTATCTCTCAAGTATATTATGAATTCAGTACTTATATCCAAACTTTCAATATATTTTGACTTAATTTTTGTGCACAGATTTAAGTATGGGTCTAGTTTTTATTTTAGCATGTGGTTATTTATCCATGTTTCCCAACAACTTTTTTTTTTTTTTAAGAGAAAGAATAGGTTTTATTGAAGAGAAAAGCAACAGGAATAAAGTGGGACTCCCAGGCCATTGGAACTAGGCCAGAGAGGGGCAAAGGAGCCAAGGTAGAGTCAAGCCTCAGGGAATATAATATATGCCTTCTCTCCCTAATAATTCTAATACTCCACCAGACTCTTTGTGACTGATTAGTTTTCAGTGGTCTCACTTCATCTACTACCTTGCCTGTGGAATTGTCTCCTGGAATCTTCTTAATTTACATCCATTATCACTCATTTGCTTTTGAATGTCCTTTTGTTTCTAGTCCTAGGGTGTTAACTAGTTCACTTTAGAATTTTGTATTTCCCATCTCCAGATCTTCCCTTATCCTTTTTCTTGCCCTTAACTCTGAAGTTTAACTCTTCCAGTGTCCCACTTTCACTAAAACTGCCTAATCATCCTAGTCTACTTGATGTAGGCCTCATTCCCCTTACTCTATGGATGGAGCCCCTAACTACTGTTAGGACAGATGACATCAATTCAATCAATGACAGCTTCCAGTTGACCGTGAGTGGCCGAAGAAGGCAGTCAGGGCTCCACTGCAGGGTGACAATCCTTCAGAAGGATGGTGGAGGCTTTATAGTGGGTTCCATTTGAAGGACCATATGGAGTTTGATGGCCTCCAGGTGAGAGATGATCTCAATGCATTGAAGATGCAGGGCCCAAGCAAGAGAAAAGTGAAAAAGAAAAAAAAAAAAAAAGTTTAGTAAAGGAGCAGCTAGGACAGGAGTTTGTTTTCAAAGATTTAAAAGTAGCTAAACCCTTCTTTAGCTTAGAGTTTACAAACAGCAAGTGAGGGCACAAAATCCAGAGCAAGCCCAGGACTCTATAGTGTTATATTACCATTGAGACTAAAGAATTTAAGAAGCATTGTTGGGCTTTTAATCTGAGAAATATTGTTGTTTCATCAGGACAATATGAGCCAACAACATTTCTTAAAGACCTTTTATTTTCTCCATTATATGGCCATGGATCCTTTGTCAGAGATAACTATCTGTATTTGTATGGGTTTATTTCTGGGCTTTCTACTCTATTCCATTGGTCTGAGTTTGTTTTTATTCCAATGTCATACTGCCTTGATTAGTGTTGCTGTATAATATAGCTTGAAGTCAGATACTATGGTAACCCCATTTTTCTTCTTTTCTTTCAAGACCACTTTAGCTAGTCAGGGGTCTTTTGTGCTTCCATATAAACTTTATAAATATTCAATTTCTTTGAAAAAAAAGTCATTGGGATTTTGAGAGGTATTAATTGAAATCTCAGTAGTGGTCACAGCAGAAATCCTTGTCTTGTTTTTAAAATTAATGTATATATTTTCAGCACTGAATATGTTGGCTGTGCGTATGTCATATATGGTTTGTCATATATGGCAATGTTTATATAAGTTCTATTTACTTCCATTTTACTGAGTGCTTTTATCAGAAATGAATGTTGAGTCTTGTTGAATGATTTTTCAGCATCTATGGAAATGATCATATGGTTTTTACCTACCTTATTTTATCTGCTGAATGACAATGATACATAAATATAACTGACCCAGCCTTGTATTCCTGGGCTAGTCTACTTGGTCAGGGTGGAAGATTATTTTAATATATTGTTTGTTATATTCAATTTGCTAGTATTATGTTGAAGATTTCTGCATCTATGTTTATAGGGGTTATTGGTCTATAATTTTCTTTCCCAAACTTTCTTTGTTTGATTTTGGGATTAGGGTAGTACTGACTTCATAAAATGTGTTTGGAGAGTTTTCCACCCCCCTTTTTGATGTTCTTTAAGAGTTTGAGTAGGATAGTAGGTCCTCTGAAGGTTATGCAGAATTCACTTGAGAAGCCATGTGGTGCAAGGTATTTGTTCTTAGGGAGACTTTTTACTACTCTTAATTTCTGCACTTATGGTTGGGGTGTTTAAACAGACTATTTTATCCAGATTCAGTCTTGAAAGGTTGTGTGAATCTAAAAATTTGAACATATTTTTTCTTGGTTGTCTAGTTTGTTTACATAGAAACATCATAGTATCTAGATATCATAGATCCTTACAATCTGGTATACAGCTGTACCATATGCTGTAATTGCCTTTTTCATATCTTATCCTATTTATTTGGATTTTCTGTCTTTTCTTCATAAGTCTAGGTAAAGGCTTGTCAATTTTGTTTTTTCCACAAACCAGCTCCTGGTTTCACTGATCTTTTAGACTATCTTTTTTTCCTACTTATTTTTGTCCTAATTTTATTATTCCTTTCTTCTGCTGATTTTGAATACATTTTTTTTCTTTTTATATTTCCCTCAGCCATAGAGTTAGATTGCTTGAGATTTTTCTTTCTTTTTTAATGTGGGCCTTTATTGATATCAAATTCTCTTTTAGAGCATCCCATAGAATATGGTAGCTTGTCTCTCCATTTTCATTATTCTCTAGATTGTTTTTTATTTCTTCTTTGAGCCAGAAGTTGCTCTTAAGCATTTTGCTTAGTCTCTACATTTTTGGTTTACTGTGGTATTATTTTTTGTGATTAATTTCCAGCTTTATACCATTGGCATTTGGCAAGATGTTTGATATAATTTATATTTTCATAATTATCTGGGACTTGGTTTGTGTTCTAATATAGGATTTATTTTTGAGAATGTCCCATGTGCATTTGAGAAGAAAGTGTATTCATTTCTTTCAGGATGGAAAGGCCTGTAGATGTCCCTGAAATCCAGCTAGTCCAACACTTCATTTAAGGCCATTCTTTGTTAATTTTCTGTCATCCCTTCATATCAATAGCTGAGATCTTTGACAAAATGTCATTTTTGTTATTATGTTGTTCTAAGTCTGTTAATAGTTGCTTTATATCGTTAAGTGCATAAATATTAGTAACATTTATATCTTCTTGGTGAATTATTCAATGCTCATTTTTGCCCCTGATTATGTTTTTTTTTTTTTTTTTTTTTTTTTTTTGCTTAAAGTCTAGTTCAAGCAACATGAGAATAGCAGTTCCCACTCTTCTCTATGGGTTACTAGCATGTAAAGTCTTCCAACATTTAAATTTATTTTTGTCTTTCAGCTCTAACTTGGTCTCTTATACACAAAGTATAGGTGACTGAAACAGTTTAACCCACTTTGCCATTCTGTATCTCTTAATTGGTGAAGTCCACCAATTGACATTTACACTGATTATTTATTATCAATCATTCTGGTTTTTGTTCTTTTGTTTTGTTGTTTTATCCTTTTATTCTTTTCCTATTTATTTCTCTCTGCTTTCTGGATGGTTTCCCCTCGTGAGTCTATCAATTCGTTACTTCAACTGTGACCCTTTCTTCTAGATTTTTGGTAAGTGGTTACCAGGAGGTTATGCCCAGAAAAGTCCTTTACGAGCTGTTGTCTGGGCTCTGTGACTTAACTCTGGGCTTTAAACAGAAAGTCAGTGTCTGCTCTGTGACTTAACTACATGTTCTGTCCATATGTTTCTTCCCTTTAATGTTTTGTTGTTGACTCATAATGTTCTTGCTCATGCTTCTGGTCTTATATTCCTATTGTTACCACTCAGAATTTTGTGTTTCGTTTTTTTCTTTTCTTGTAGAACTCCTTTCAACATTTCTTGTAGCAAAGGTCTGGTGGTAATCAATTCCATTAGCTTTTTATTTTATTTATTTTTGATCTGGGAAAGTCTTTATTTCACCTTCGTATTTGAGTAATATTTTAAGTATTCCTGCCTGGCAGTTCTTGTCCTTTAGGATTGTGAACATTTCTTTTCAACCTTTTCTTGCCTGAGGAGGCTGAAGAAGGGCTGAGTTGGATGCCTTTGCAAATTACCTCTGTCCCAGTTTCCTGTAATTTTTTTTTTTAATCTTTGATTTTTGATACCATGACAATGATGTGTCTTGGTGTAGATGATTTTGCATTTAGAAATTTGGGTATGCTCTCTGCTTTCTGGAATCCATACTTTATTCATTCCTTGGGCTTGGGAAATTATCAACAATTATTTCTTTGAGTGAATTCTCTGTTCCCTTCTCTCTCTCTTCATTTTCTAAAAACCTATTATCCTGGTTTTCCTTCTGATTGAGTTTGATAATTCTTACAGAGTTTCCTTATTTTTGTGTCTTATTTCTCTTTATCCAAATTAGGTGATTTGTACATTTGAATCCTCTGTTTCTGAAATTCTTCTGCTAGTTTAATTCTATTTAAAGCACTTTCTATATTTGTCTTCATTCAGAATCTCTTCCTGTGTTCTTTCAGTGTTTTCAATCTCTTTGATGAAGAACTATTTGTTTTTGAATCTCCCTTCTAATAATTTGCACCTGCCTATCTGCCTTTGGCTGACTTCCCAGTAACTCATGTAGCATTTTTAATATTGTTATTGTATTTCACAGAACTTTATATTTTTCTTTTCCATTTGTGTTCAGATATTCCTTGCTTCTTAAGCATGTGTATTGCCTTATTTGCTTTTTTGTGGTTGGAGCACTATAGGTTTAGTTTTGCTTACTTCTCTTTTTGGCATGTCCTGGCATAAGTTGGGGACAAGAGGGATGTCTGGAACTTAAATACTCAATCTTGGTGTGAAGACTGCCTCTTCTCTCTCCACAGAAAACTCTATTCAGTAGTTCAGTTGTCCTGACTTTTCAACCCACCTCCCTGCTGCTCTTTTCTTTTCTTTATTGTAATATATGAAGTTTGAATCCTGTGGTGAAGGGCCCTAGCACTGGTCCTCAAGGCTTATACTCCAGGTTTCAGTTAAGCCAGGCTGACAGGAAGCATCTGTTTGCCCTATTATCAGAATAGGGTTATAATTAATAGCCACCACAGTCCCCTGCACCACTGATACACTGCTTCCAATGGACTGAGACTGCAAGATCTGCATACCTGCTTGATATTTCCAAGGGACTGGTGATTTCTCGCCCATCCTTTTCTTTCTCTGCTATTGGGTCTAAGATCAAGACTGGCCTGGCTGTATCTATTGACTTTTATCTTTTACTTCTGGGAGGGAGTTAAATGAAGATATTAGTTGCTCATGCCAATTAAGGAGTCTCTGACACTGTATGTCAGACTTGTGCCTATATATGACTGCACTCTGTCTCTCTGAAAAGTTCCTCTGTAGAAATTCATAGTGCCCCAAAGTGCCCAGTTGTTCTGTAGATAGCCCATCCATTCTGCTGGCCTGGGTATCTACTTTCCCAGTCACATTTCCCTTCACCATTTCCTTCTTCCCCACAGCAAATCATTGACAACAGTTCAACTCCTCTGAGCAAAAGTCCTGGGACTCTGTAAGGGAATTTCTAAGTCTTTCTTTGAGCAAATATTAATTTTTTATATTTGCTTTAGGGGAGAAGCTGGTCCCAGCTTCTCTATTCTGCCAGGATGTGGATGGAGTCTATAAAAACTTTTCACCTATAGTGATTCTAGCTGGTATGAAGTAGAATGTCATTATCACTTTTACATGCATTGCCTTAATGTCTTGGTATCTCTGTTGAAGACAAATAACCATATTACAGTTCATTTCTAAACTCTCAGTTTTATTAAATGTACATCTATCCCTATGCCAATGTCACAGCATCTTCATTATAGTAGCTCTGCATTAAGTTTTAAAACTGAAAGTGTAGGCCCATCAACTTTCTTTTCAAGAGTTCCTTGCATTCCCATGTGAATGTTAGGATTATCTTGTCCAGGTCTACAAAAGAGGTCAACAAGAGATTTTTAAGGAGGGCACTGAATCTAGATAAATGTGGGGATTTACACTGCTTTTTAAAAATAATCATCAATTTTTTCTACAATGGACACATATAGTTTTGCTAATCAGTAAAGTCAAGAGAAAAATAGGTCAGAAACTGAAAAATAAAATCATGAATAATATATAGATATGTATGTTTTAAATACTCCAATGCCATTAATTGGCCTAAATTCATAAGGCCAGTTGATTTCAACAGATACTAAGGAAAATCTCTAACCATTAGGCTAGTTTTGAGAACCTAACCTAAAAGTTAAAGAACACATTTGCCCAAAGTACTATGCTAAATAGAGATTACAAAGGTAACTTATCAAGGAAATTATAATCAAGCTTAAAGATGATATTCTTGACCCCATAAAAACTAAACATTCCAACAGTTGACTACAAAGTATAAAGAGATCATAAGTAAAAGTGAAGGAAGTTACTGAAGCCTTTTGACTGAAAATAAACTGGGATTTATTTGTGGCTGTCACCACAAATAGGGTTTCCATCCTAAAACACTATAGTGCCTGGGGATGGTTAATAGAAAGCAGCCTCACAGCACAGAAATCTACAAAACAAAGATCTGATGATAGCTGTAGCAGTCAGTTCTGGGAAAAATAAGAGCAATCGGATAAGGAACAAACTCTTGACTTCCCAATTTCAATAAAACAAACCCAGAAAATCTTTAAGCACTGCAAGCACTGATTCAATGTCAAGTGAAAATTCAGTGAGGTTACCAGTGAGAGAAGCTTCGAGTTTGGAGCAGTAAATTACTCACCATTCCTCCCCACCCACACCTGGTAAATAAACGACTGGACTCCACATCTCCTTACTATTTCCTCTACACATAGAAATAAGCTAACTTGAAAAGTATGCATATTTTCCTCCATTCTTACTGTGTGTAAAGTGTACATGGATTGGGGGTGGAAGGAAAAGAACATGAACTAGAGAATTCTCCTAATACAGATACAGAATTTATTTGCTGGGCAGCCAAAAAAGAACACATCTTAGACCCAACACATACATTAGTGTGCTTGCTTTCTACAATGATTACTACAACCACAGGGTGGAAATGCAAAGTTAATTGCACTTTAATTGCAGTGTTGATAAGAGTAAATTCAGTATATTAAGAGAAGTTAAACAAGCCACATTTCAAGTAAAATGAGTAAGTTCTTACACAATTGTAATTTGGGTGGGACAGATAAGAGGAAGAGATAGAGAATGGGGAGTTTCCATATCCCAGCACCAAAAAGTATAAAGATGTAATGCTTCTCCAGCTAGTTATTTATCAAAGAACATTAATAGTCTGAACAAAGGATAATACTAAAAATCCCCTGCAGTTTAAAGTGAAAAATACAAAAAAAAAATTCCTTTTGTAAAAAGGACTGTTATTAAAACTTCAGTGCATATATACTAGGAAAAGCATGACTCAGCAAAAAAGTATTACAGTGCCAGATAAAGCTGCTAAAAAAGATATTTACCGGTAGAGGAGTATGGCAAGATGGCAGCATAATGAAATGGCCAGATTCATCTGCACATTCACAAGCAAAATTACAAAAAAAAAGTCAGTATCCCCGAAAGGTAAAGGGATAAACACGGTATACATCAAGAGCAATGATGTGGCAAAATGGGGTTAGAAAAAACTAAAACTATAATTAGAGGCCTACCAGGACACTATAACAAATAAGAGAGGAGTAGCTGCTATATACAGCCTCCCCTGTTGCTACTGACTCAAGGATACATGCCACATCTAACATGTTAAAAACACTTGGAGAAGGGGGCATACACAGTTGGCATGTAGAACAAAGAGTAAATCACTGGGGAACTAGTACAGTGCGCAGAGTGATGATTACTGGATTGAGTCTGAGACTCCTGAATTAGAACAGATGGAGCAAAAACAAGCAGGGTGAGCCAGACAACTATGTCTTTTCATAGATGAGACTACTGGCAGCCTCAGACTGTGCTATGCCAGAAACACCGGCACAACTGAGATAACTAAATGTTTTCATTAACCGGAACTTAAGCACCTGGATCATTTTAACAACAGGCCAAGAACCCCAGGGATAGACTATACTCTAAAAGTGAAGGAGAACAATTCCCACCTCGTGGCCCTGTCATAACTATTATCCTCACCAAGTGCTACTATTACTAAACTACAGACTAGAGGTTGAGGCTGGCATAAAACTGTAGACATTTTAGCCAAATAGCCGAAGAGGGCTTTACAGTGGCTCTCTATCACACAACCAAAGTGCACACAGCAATGTAGCAAAACTGAACACCTGATGATAACTGGACATGAACTTTTGGTAGGTACTGCCTGGTTACTTCCTACCTATTACCCCAAAATGGCACCAGTGCCCTGGCCATCTGAACAGGTGCAAAGACATAGCTCTGTAAAATAAAGACTACCTAAAGATCTTGGGTAAAAAAAACTTAGAATTATACCCAGATTCTTGATGGAGAGGTAAAAAGTCAATTTATTAAGAAAAGGAAACTCTCCCTACCACAGTTCATAAAAATCTAAAAATAAAGAGACAGAGAAGTTATTATAATTGCTGAAACACAAAAACACTGTAGGTAAGTCTCAATTCAGCAGAACTACAAAATATGCTCAGGAGTTTAAGGTGACAATTACAACCATGCTTGCCAAGTTAAGGGGGAAAAAAGGGTATAAAACAGGAAAACAATAAAGATGGAAAGAATTATAAGACTGTTACAGCTGGAACAAATGGATCTGATACAGGGGCCCTGAAACTTTGTCCCTATTTACTTTACTGTTGCTGAAAACCACAACTTCCCACCCAGGCCCCACAATCCACCTCCAACCAGCCTGCTGTTTTCAGGCTGGTAATGGGGTTCAGGGAAGATGCCTCAATAAATGTCCCTTGTTTGAATCTTTGAATGGGTCTCTCTCCAAATTCCTTTTGTCATATCAATAAAGCCAGACAGATATGAACTCAGACAGATATAAATAATGAAATTAGTAGGGAACTTAAAAGCACCAGTGGAGAACACACAAATAAAATACCAAAATAATTAATAATATTAACACTGCTGAGAGCTCTCTGGGATAACCTAAAGAGAAATAACATCTGTTATAGGGATTCAAGAGGAAGGAGAAAAAGGCACAACAGAAAATTCATTTAAAGAAATGATTGCTGAGAATCATTTTCATCTGGGAAACAAACCGGACCTGCACCAAAGGCCCAAAAAGTTCCAAAGAAAGTAATACCAGATTGACACATTGTAATTAAATTGTTGAAAGCCAATGACAAGGACAGAATTTTAAAGTATCAAGACAAAGAAGATTAACCTATACTGGAACACCTATTAGACTGTTTACAGACTTATTAGTCTATAGCCTATAGGCAAGAAGGCAATGGTAGGCAATGTAAAAAGATTTTCAGCCTAGAATATTTTACCCTGTAAGATTAACATTTAGGACAGAAGAAGAGTAAGGAGCTTCAGTGAAAGGCAAAAATTAAAAGAATATATCATCACCAAGTAATACATGAAAGAAGTACTAAAAGGGCAATTTAAAAAACACAGGGCCTCCCTGGTGGCTGCCACGTCAGCGCAAGTTCAATCCCAGGCCAGGGAGGGGACCCACATGTGCAGCAGACTCCCTCCTGGCTCTCCCACTGCTCCCCTGAGCAGTGTATTTCAGTCTATCTGCCTGTTCTGCTTCCCACTCTGTCTCTGGTGAATCCTCTCTCTCTCTCTCTCTCTCTCTCTCTCTCTCTCTCTCTCTCTCTCTCTCTCTCTCACTCACACACAAACACCNCTCTGTCTCTGGTGAATCCTCTCTCTCTCTCTCTCTCTCTCTCTCTCTCTCTCTCTCTCTCTCTCTCTCTCTCTCACTCACACACATACACCTGTATCACAGCTCTTGTATGCATAAACAAAATCTTTTTTAAAAACTACAGATAACAGACATCTAATTTATCAAATGAAAAACAACAAAAATAACACATAAGACAATGGAAATCACTTTAAATGTAAATGGCTTGAGTTCACCAGTTAAAAGGAAAAAAGTAGCTGAGTGGATTACACAACAAAGTTCAACCTCCTGCCATTTACAAGAAACTCATCTTACCACCACATCAAGCATAGACTGAAAGCCTGGAAAACAATCCTACAAGCAAATGATAATCAAAGAAAGTCAGAAACAGCTATACTTAAATCAGATAAAATAAATTTTCAATTAAAAAATATAATAATCATTGTTATAGCTTGTAATACAACAAGAAAAATAACACTTACAAATATATATGCACCAAATGAAGGAGCACCAAAATACATAACATAAAATCACTAACAAAAGAGAGGCATACTGATAACATAATAATAGTAGGAAATTCTTATATTTCACTTACACATATGAAGAGATAGATAACACAGAAAGGAGGAGCTAGACCAAATAGGCTTACACACCACCCAATAACCACTGTAAACACTTCTGTTTCAACTACACATAGAACATTTTAAAGAATAGACTAACTGTTGCGACACACATCGACTGTCAAAAAAAGATGGAGACTGGGCCTCCCTGGTGGCGCAGTGGGTTAAGCAACATATTATGAAGCAAACCACAGCCACTACATCACGAGTTCGATCCCTGCCGCCCGCCAGGGAGGGGCCCCACATGGCGCAGCAGACCTCTCCTGCCTCGCCTGCTGCTGCCCTCAGCAGTGTGTTTCAGTCGATCTGCCTGTTCTGCTCCCCACTATGTCTCTGGTGAATCCTCTCACCTCCCTGGACTTTGGCCTGTACCCAGCTCTTGTATGCATAAATAAATGTTAAAAAAAAAAAAAAGATGAAGACTTAAGTCACATCAAGTACTCTTTCTGATCATAATAGCAAAACTAGAAGTCAATTGTCAAAATAAAGCAAACAGGAAAAATAATAAATACAAGAAGACTAAGCAATATGCTACTTAATAGCAACTAAACTAAAAAGGAAATTAAAGCAAAAATAAAAAAAAAACACTCTGAAACTAATGAAAATAAGGCTGCGAGCTATCAAAATTTATGGGATACAGCAAAACCAATCCAGACCTACATTAAAAAGCAATAAAAATCCCATAAGCAACTTAAAATAGAGGAACAAACAATACCTCAAGTTAGTAGAAGGAAATATTAGAAAAGGACAAAATAAAAGAAATAGAAGTCAAAAAGACTATACAAATTAATGAAATTAAGAGTCGGTTCTTTGACAAGATAAAGTTGATAAAACTCTAGTTAGAATAACAAAGAAAGAAAAGGAAGAAAACATCAACAAATAAAAATGAAAGGGGAGAAATTATGGATCTTGACATTAAAATATCAATTCTCTGCAACTTGACCCACAGATTCAATAGAACTATTTCTTAAAGCTTTTCTGAAATTTATAAGGAAAGGCAAAGGATAAAATAGCCAAAACATCTTGAAAAGAATTAACATGACATATATATTAACATATTTATCCTATTACATATGTTTATCCATAGGATAGGTAATTGAAACAGAATAATCTAGAAATTAACCCATGCATATAGGGATAACTGATTTTCTACTTTTTTTTTCCAGTAAATGATGCTATAATAGTTGGAAACACTTATATAGAGAACTTCAATCCTTAATTCAAACCACACACAAAAAATGCCTCAAAGTAGATCACAGACCATATGTAAAACATAAAACTCCTAAATGAAAATGTACACGAAAATCTGTGAATTTGGAGTAAGCAACAATTTCTTAGGCCTTAAAAAAATGTAAAATATAAAAATTTATAAACTAGCTGACAGCATCTAAAAAGAAAAACCATATCACTTAAAAGGACAAGAAAAAGGAAAGCATTTCATATTTCAAAATTGTATTCAGGAAGGTAAAAATCAATGGAGTAATAATTTTTAGATGCTAGATGAAAATTATCTGAAATATTAGATCTAGTCAAAGTATCAACAAACTATAAAGGCAGAAAAATAAAGACATTGCTCGAAAAATTATTACCGTGCATTCTTTCTTAGAAAATCATTATAAAACAAGAGTGTAAACTGAGAAAAACAATGATGTGAGATACAGAAAACAGGGTTTACAGCATAGAAAGTAAAAGGCTGAGGTTGGTAGGTATTGAGAAGGAAGGAGGGCACTGGAACTGAGTGGAGAAACAGGGTGGAAAAAGCAATTCATTTGAACCTATGGGAAAAATTACAGACAGATGTGTGAAACTATGGAAAAATATGTGAAGGGAAATGAACAACAATGTTTATATATAAAAGAAGTACAACTAGGTAAATTTGAAAGGCAATTATTTCAAGAAAAATGGAGAACCAGATTTGAAAAAAAAAAGTATAGTCATAGTTAACCAGCAGGGATTTAGCATTCAAAATATAAATCTTGACTCCCAGGTTAACTGAGAATTATCATTAATGGAGACTCTACTATGGTTAATACACAATGTCTAAAATTTTAAAATCAGGAAATAGCTATGAATAAACTATTTAGGACTCTGGAAGTAAATAACTAGTGGGAACAGTGACTACAGATTGAAGGCAACTATTTTTTATACACCTCTTAGTACTACTGGCTATTGAAACTTCCTTTTGTTAAAACTCTTGAGAAAATATTTTCTTAATAGGAGAACTAGCAAGTGAAAAGTAAATTATAAAGAAAAAGGGGAGCTGAAAAGAGGCAACTAAAGGAAGTGAAAATTGATGATGGTGTTGGTGGCAGACATGGAAGAGAACATATTTCAGATTTTTCAAAGAGAAAAAACTGAAGTGACTTCCAGAGGGAAGTTGATATTTCTTAAGGGGAAGGGGAGGTAAAGGGCAAATCAGGAGGGCACTGACATCCTTGACTCTCACATTTGAGATAGGAAAGACATGAGAGTGAAAGTATGGTGGAACAGATGGTAGAAATCAAGAGTTTTACTTTAGATGTATTAGGCTGAGATGCTTATTAGATTTTCAAGTAGAAATATCAAGGGGAAAAAACTGATGTATGAGCCTGGGGCTCAGGAGAGAAGTGAGAACTGGTGACATTAATTTTAATCATTAGTTACAGGTAACATTTAAACCCCTAAGAGTATATATTTAAATCTAAGACACCATAGGGAAAAAGTAGAAGACAAAAAAAATATATATGTATTTGTATTACAACATAATATAGAACTATAATAGAAAATGGGTTAAGTACTAGTCCATAAAATTTTTATTTCACAGAAATAGGTATAATTTGTAGACTTATGAATGTACTTCAGATAATGTAAGTTGCATTTTCTACCTTAGACTGTGATCAAAACAAATTCTAGGAAATGAGAAGCAAATTTGCCAATATGGTAGGAAGAATACATGACAGTACAGTATAAGAAAGCCAAAAGTATTATTTCATGGAGGGAAAGCTCACCTCTACAGAATGAGTATGTGGAGTAAAATAATCTTTCCAAGTTTTGCCAATAACTTTATCCCACATCTTTCTGACTATAAAAGCCTTCCATTTGTACACATTCCTTGCAGTGCATTTCTACTTGCTAGATAGGTTTCTACTTGCTAGATGAATCACTTATAGTTATTAGATTTATTCAGATGAACTTTGTTTTTTAAAAGAGTTCCTTAAGAATAATTTGAACTAATGAGTAACTATGGACTAGACAAATATGGAGGTCATTTGTGATTGACCCTGACGGGACAGCTTCCATGAATGGTGGGGATAGAAAATATTTTAGAATGACAGGTAAGAAAGTAAATACAACTAATCTCCTCAAGCCTGAACCTGAAAACTAAAAACCAGAATTCATCATGTGAAAGAGATTGTCAAGAGTTCTAAAACAAAGTAGGCTATGAGTTTCTTGCGGGCAGACCTCTTTCATAGATTTCTAACTCCCAATTTGCCTGTATTTGAAGATAAGGCCTTTAAAGAGTTAATTAATGTCAAATGAATTTATATGGGTGGAATCTTAATCCAGTATGCCTTATGCTATTAGAAAATATCAGGACACAATTACATACAGAAGAAAGAACATGTGCAGACACAGGGAGAAGACAGCCAACTATAAGTCAAGGACAGAGGCCTCTGAAGAATTCAACCCTGTTGATACCTGGATTTAAACTGGTACTCTCCAGACTGTGAGGAAATAAATTTCTGTGGTGTTTTGTTATGGCAGTGTTAGCAAACTATCAATAATACAATGTCCTGGTTTCTCTCTCAAGTCTGTTTGGATTCCTTCACTCTCCAAACCCCAGGCACATCACAGTCAAAATGTTAAGCTATCCCATTATCAGCTCTTCCTCCCAAAAAGTTCTCAAATTATTACTTTATAGAGCTATTAGTTCTTTACTATTTTAATCAAAATAAGATACTCTTTTACTTAACATACCTCACCTATCATTCCATAAAGTTCTGTGAAACCAAATGCAACACACTTTTACAAAAATGAGTAAAATTAAAGTCAAATATTTATTGGGGTCAGAGAGAACAAGGCTGATATATGAAGCAGTTAGGAATTTTGATAAGGCAAAGGCAAGTTTGGCAAATATTCTATCCAAGGTGTGGTATGGTCTATATGTCAAATTCCCAGCTTAGGTAGCATGCACTTTTAAATTAGATAAGTTTTCCTGTTTTACATTCAAACAAATCATAAAATTTTTTTTCCTTACTTCAAGAATCTCAAACTTCTACAATTAGCCCCAAGTCCTGACATCACAAGCAGGAAATTGTTTTATTATCAGGAATGAAAGGCTGTAAGAAGTTTTAATTCTGGTACTTCATTAAGGCAAAAAAAAAAAAAAAAGGAAAGAAAATATACATACAAGCATATAAATACAAATATACATATATGCATATGCACAAAGGCATACAGTTCTCCAACCATAGATCCAACAATGAGCATTTAGTACATTAATCACTTAATAAATATGTCCTGCACTATTTGAATTCTGACCAGTATTTCATCAATCTGAACCTATATTTCAATATTGTAATTACGAAAGATAATCAGCTATCTACTTTCCAATTTTCACAACGCTCATTCTAAGACACCTGCAATTATGAGTTATTGTGTATAAAGAAATCAAACGTTGTAAAATTGCACTAACATTACCTTGACAAGAAAGTTTAACGTCCTCTCATTCCAAGAAGAAAAAAAAATCTACAGCAGACAAAATAGCACTATTATTACAGAACTTAAGAATTAGGTTACCTGACCCTGTAAGTTTAATATAGCCCGTGTTTTTAAGTTCCGCAGTCTCAACATCTCGGTTTGGAATTTAGCTTAAGTCTGAACCCCGAGTAAACAATTTCGTAAGTGTTTAAAACCCAGCTCAGTTCCCTAGGTATGATTAAAGGAGGGTAGTGAAATCTCTAGTTACTATCAGGTCAGAACCTGTGAGAGGAAAATTAAAAAAGGAGTAACTAATCACTTCACCTTCGAATACAGGCCAAGGTTAAAATCTGGGCAGACCGTGGTAAGAATGGCAATCAAGAGCAGATGCTGCTGGTGAAGCAGTATTTGTTTTAACCCTAGTCAAGATGCCCAGCCCTGGATCTTGTTCTTTCCTTTCCATGATGCCAGCGGGCCTGTCATTGGTCAGGGGTACATCTGTGAGCTCAGTCCTGAGAATTGGACAACAGATGATTTAATAAACTTGAACATCCACGCCTTAAAAAAAAAAATACAAACAGGCAGAACAAGCAAGTCAGCACAGCTGTCCGGCTCCAAGTGTACCACCGTGTGCGAATGCCCCAGGACGATGCCCCACTCACCGCACACCATCAGCAGCAGGACGATCAGCAGCGTGGCCACGAACACTAGCAGGGTCAACCCGACGTTGTGCCACATCTTGGGGGCACGAGGGCGGTAGGCTCAGGGCGAGGGGCGCAGGGGGCGCCGGCGGGCGACGCGTCCTGAGCTTCAGTGGCAGGCGCCGGGCGCGGCCGGGCGCTTACACCTCATGGGTGGCGGACGCCCCTCGGCAGCGCCCCCAGGGGGACTGGGAGGCGAGCGGGGGAGGGGGATACCTGGTCAGCCCGGCGGCTAGACCAAGCCTCCTGCTCACCCGTGGACCGAACCCTGGCGGGAGGCGGACCACTAGGCGTCTCTTTACCCCCTCATCGCTACCGGGAGCCGGGGTCGCGGCGCCCAGAGACACCGGCAGCGGAACCGTGCACTCCCATGGCGGACGCCGCGCGCCATGGGATAGGAGAGGGTGAGCACAGGGACGCGAGGCGGCCTCACTACCCTCGTAGTCGCCGCCGCCGGCCCTAGAGCCCCTCCACCTCTCGAACTGCAGATGTTCACGTTTCCTGGCGGGGTTACCAGGCGATGGCTTCCCCAAACCCCTTCCCCAGCGACAACTCTTCACCTAGCGCCCCTACCTCTCGCTGGTCCTCCACGCAGGGGCGGCTGGGAGATGAAGTGCAAAGAACAGTGCTGTCTTGCGGTGGCCGCCCCGCAGGGACTCCAACTCCCACAATGCACCTTAAATTCAGCTGCTTTGCTCCTCCCTCCCTACCTCCCCTTTGCCAGTGTTGTTTCTCAGGCTGCAATCTCTGTCTACGAATTGCTAGTCTGTGTTCCAGGCGCGGTGGTTAACTGCCTCTCCAGCGCTGCACCAAAACACCAGAGTAAATCCAACCGTCACATCACATACAAAGTTATTTTGTTTAAAGCCATGATCAGCAAAGCACAGAGGGAAAATAAAGGAGGCAGCTAGTTGCCTGAAAAACTGGTTGCGCTTGAACCTAGACCTATTGCTGGGAGCAAAGGTCAGATTCTAGGGACTTTTGAGGACATCACAAGTCATGCCAGACAGAGAAGCCAGAGTCACTGGAACTCCCAAATTTACGAAGAACCCCAGGAAACACTTGCCAGAGCCCCAGGAAGAGCCAGAGGGTAGAAAGGCAATCCACTCACACCAACCTACAGGTATGCGATAAAGGCCGAGAAGAGCAAGAAGCACCCAGAGGTGCTCAATTCCTCAAAACTATCCAATTTCTGGGCCATAAGGCAATACCCCTAAAAAAGACAAGCAATACCCAGGAAAAACAAAAACAGATGTTCCCCCTCTTCCAAGGGATGAACATTGCTGATTTACAGCATGGTAACCCCCAAGCCTAAGGCTCGCCCCTCCACTTCCCTGCCGCCAGGACTGGTAAAACTACATCCCTGGAACACAATAGAAAGAGACTGACTTAGAAATTGTTGCCTGGACCAATCAACAAAAACTCCCAGAGCACCTGTGCAGTGCACCCCAGATGGGACAGAGTGAGCAGTTCCCATACCCCATTTAAGTCCAGAGCCCCCAACAATTCCCTCTCAGTTGTTCTTTCCAGAGACCTCTTCCTGGGTGCACTTTTATTCTTTCTCTAAATAAACTTTGCTTTTGCTTCTGCAAAAGACATGGCTGTGTATTATATTCAAGATATGAGGAACTCCTAAATCTAGGAAGCCCTAAACCTGACAATAGAACCCTTTTCCTCCTGTAACAGATACTGTTCTGTTTTCATAGCTAATATATAGTAGATTTCCTTCATCTGCAGGTTGTAAGTTGCAAGACAACTTCCAACCCCTACAGTAGGTGCCTGAAACCATAGATATCATATGTAGAGTTTGGAACTGTTTTGCTTTGTTTTTTCCCCTATACATATATACCCATGGGAAAAAAAATTAAAAAGTTTAATTGTAAAGTAAGCACAGTGAGAGACTAATAATAATAATCACTCAAACAAGGGTAGACAGGAACCCCAAACTGTTAAGAGGAAAACCCATTTTTGCATAGTCTAAAGTGCAACAATCCACACACAAATGCAAAGAAACCATACTCTTAATATAAACAACTTTGAATTGGTGTGGGGGAAAGAAAAGGAAAGGGAAAGGAGGGGATAAAAGGAAGGATTTCATATAATACACTCCTGATCAAACTCTGAAAATTACCAATCCTCTCATGAGTAAATACCCAACCAAAGTGTGACCACTGAAACCTAAAATTTTTGCACAAGTTTCAGGCACCTCTGTCAGGGAACAAGAAAGGAGTTAGGCAGGTCTTAGAGCAATGGGGCAGAAGGAAAGACCTGAAATTCAAAATGTACCATACAGTCCACCCTGAGGTCAAGATAATGGCTGCCATAATGCTTAAGATGCCAAGACAATGGTCAGAAGAACTTAAAAGACATTTTACCAAAGAGGACATACAAATGGCCAACGAGCATATGAAAAAATGCTCAACATCTCTAATAATCAGGGAAATGCAAATTAAAACCACAATGAGGTACCACCTTACACCAGTAAGAATGGCACACATCAAAAAAACTAACATCAATAAATGTTAGCGAGGATGTGGAGAAAAAGGAACACTACTACACTGCTGGTGGGAATGCAAGTTAATCCAACCACTATGGAAGGCTGTATGGAGGTTACTCGGTCTACTAGAGATGGAACTACCATATGATCCAGCAATCCCATTCTTAGGGATCTACCCAAAGGACACAAGAACACCGATCCAAAAGAGTACCTGTACCCCCATGTTTATTGTGGCACTATTTATAATAGGTAAGACCTGGAAACAACCCAAATGCCCAAAAGTAGAGGACTGGATCAAGAAGATGTGGTACGTATACACAATGAAATATTATTCAGCAATCAAAAATGAGAAACTAGGGACATTTATAGAAACATGGATGGAGCTGGAAGGAATTATACTCAGTGAAACAAATCAGAAGGCAAGAGAAAAATATCGGATGGCCTTGCTTTTAGGAGGAATGTGAAAGAACAACAAACACAACAAAAAATAAAAAAGAAGAAAACAAGACAAAAAAAAAAAAAAAACAAGAGAAAGCTCAAGGAAATGCGCAATCACAACCAAAAAAAAAATAAACAAATAAAAACTCAACAAGATGAAAAGATCAAAGATAAACCCAAGGAAACACAGGGGTGGACAGAGGGAGGGAAGGGCAAAGACAGGGATGAGGGCATAAAGAGCACAAGGGGCTGAGGTGATGGTGCACGGGTGAAATGGTGGTGGGATCCCCCTGGCAACTACAAATGATGTCAAATATAATTAAATCTAATAAATTAAAAAATAAATTTAAAAAAAAGATGCCAAGACAAAGGAGCAGGAGCATCTTCCCCATGTTTCTCTACATGTCTCTCTCCACATGTCTCCTCTTCCACCTTAACAAGACTGCATGAGTGTGCTATATCCTCAAAGGATACTGTCAAGATAGTGGCCAGATCACTGTATTTGGTCCTCACCTGTGTGCACAATTGTAAGCTCCACTCAGATTCAGGGCACAACAACAATGGGTTTTATATATAAATAATAAAAAAATAAAAAAACAGGGGAAATAAAGACCTTCTAGTGTGTTCACAGTGTCCAGAAGTCCCAAACAAAAGGCCACTCATTCAATATGGCACCATCCAGTTGACAAGGGCCTAGAGTTTGTGGCACACCAGCCAGCAAGCAGTGGGCTGGGATCCAATTCACAATGGCAGCTGGAGGTGCTCTCGGGTGGGGTCGCTGAGATGACACTACAAGCAACAGCCCATAGCAACAGTCTGAAAGTCAGGATATATGGTGCTTGATGCTGGACAAGACAGCAACAGAGGCAGACAGCATCAGGAGGTGGGGTCAGATGATGAGAAGTGGTAGACAGCTCTCAGAGGTGACCAGAGGGTCCTGGCCAGTCACCAGGAGGTGGTCACCAGGAAGCAGTGTCCAAGACACCAGTGTTAACAGCTCTTGTAATTTGTTGGCCTACCCCAATAACAAACAGCTCTTTAGACACCAGACCCAGGGTCTTTGGTGGTCCTTTCAGATGATGTTAGAGGCAGGGCCAGAGGCAGGTGCAGTGATAGGGTCTCTGTGAAGCTCTTCAGCTTCTCTTCTTTCTTTGGAGGCTAGGAACAGAGTGCTCTAAGCTGGATGCTGCCCTACCTTCTATCCTCTTTCAGGGCTCCCCACCCTACATGTCTGATTGGAGCATTTTCAATCCTAAGTGTCTGCTTGGACAATTTAAGGCCAATCAGCCCATCATTGATTTTCAATCTTAATAACTAACTAATGAATTGAACACGATTTGATTCATTGCTCACACCTGATTGGTCCATTCTATAATCCAGTTGCCAAATATAAAAAGTCTGCCTAGACAGACTCAACCTACCTTGACCTCAGGGCAGGCTCATGGGAGGGTTGGTTCTGAGGAGCCACAACCAAAGCTGACCTCTGGGGCCAGAGGCTCCACTATTACCGCTTCATCAGGACTAGTGTAATAATGTAGAAGTAGGGTGGGAGGCAGGAGGGGTGGGAGCAGCACTACAGGGTGGGCTCCTTTGGGAGTCTGCCATGTTGTTCCAGTACCCACTGACCTCTCTTCTGCCTGTGGCTCTAGGGAGCCACAGCACTGGAACTGGTCCAGTGGGGCCCCATGCTCCTCTCTGAGCCAGGGGCTATGGGACTAGCTGTTGCATCCTACGCCAGAGCTTACTCTGGCACAGGGGAACCTTGTCTCTGTAGCCTCAGTGGCGTTGCACGCCCTGGGATGGCATGATAGGGGAACGACATCACCGGCCATCACTGCCAGCTTCTGTTGGCAGTGTGAGCTTTCAGTGGGGCCACTGGTAGCAGGAGGTTAAATGCCCACCACCCACTGCCAGTTGCACTGCTCACAAGCAGGCTCTGGGGCCAGTGGCTGGAGCCCTTGGCAGGGGCTAGGGCTCTGCTGCTCAAATCCAGATGGTGCCCGGGAAGCCATCAAGCCTGTTCCACTGAGTAGGGACCCTGTGTAGAAGTCCCGGAGGTTGCAGAACAGCCTGGGAACCACCCAGAGGCAGCACTCTAAGAAGCCAGTGGACACCCCCGCTCTGCCATGAGAGCCTTAGGCTCCACCCTCAAGCCCATTGGCACCCAGGAAAGGGACTGCCAACACGCAGCAACTCTGATGGGGTTGGGGGGTGGGGGGTGTGGGCACCACTCCTGTTCCAAAGGCTCCTGCTGCTCAAGCTACAGCAGGAAAGAGCTGGTCTTGCCCAGTGGGTCTCAGTTTCAATATGGCAACTGCCTATAAGTCAAGTCCTAGTTTACACCAATGTGATATTCTCTCAGAATCTAGAAGTGAAAGATGTTGGTCTTTCCTAGCCTACCCAGGTAGCTGGCAGGCTTGGCAGGCACTACGTGTACTGGTCTGGTGGGTGTCAGTTACCCAAAGCCTACTGACAGGGTGTGTAGCACCAGCAAGGCATGGAGCAGGTTCTCAATGATCCCGGTAGATGGGTGAAGGAGGAGTCCTGGAGCCCTTGATGGCTTTTTTCAGGGCTTTATTGCTCTTTATATCAGAGCGACCAGGTACACTGCAGGCGGTGAGGTGGAGGTGCGGGGTGGGGGGTGGTCAGGAAACTGGCAGGCCTCCTAGCCCCTGATGCATCTTCACTCTCTGGGCTGCTGCTTCTGCCTTTTCTCTCTTTCTCTTTTGTTCACACTCTCTCTGTGTCCTTGTGATGCTGCCCTTATATGCCTGTGTCTCCCTCAGGTGCACCCACTTGTGCATGCCTGCACCCTACTTGTGGTGTGCCGCTGTAGCGGCAGGAAGGCAGCACAGGGCTAGTTCTGGATGGCTTTAGCAGACGGGATAAAGGAAGGAGTCTTGGAGTCCTCAGTGGCTTTTTATGCTTTTATTTTCGGAAGTGGCATCAGGTACATGGCAGGCATGGGAGCCAGGGGACCAGGAGGCTGGCAGGTCTCCCAGTCCCGGTGCATCTCACCCTCTCAGCTGTTTTGCTGCTCTCACCTCGTTCTGCTGCTCTTGCTCTCACTGCTGCTCTTGCTGCTGCTTGTTGGTACTGGCAGCCTCTTGACGCCGTGTAGCGTAAAGGTTGATCAGGTCTTTCCACCCTCCCACCACTGTGATGATGGACACCTGCGGTGCTGCGAGCCTTCCAGGGTGGGCATGCACAAGTGGGCGCACCTGAGTTGGGACATGGGCTTAAATGGGCAGCGTCATGAGGACTGCCAGGACTGACAGAACCAACATGACTGACCGACAGTACTGACGAGCAGTAGTAGCAGCAGCAGCAGCAGCAGAGTGAGAGAAGAAGCAGCTGAGAGGGTGAGATGCACTGGGGGCTGGGAGGCCTGCCAGCCCCCGGCACCCCTGCCTGCCACGTACCTGGCCACCTCTACTAAATAAAGCATGAAAAGCCACCGAGGGCTCCAAGAGACTCCTTCCTGGACCCGTCTGCCCAGAACCATCCCGAACCTTGCTCCTGTGCTCCCTTTCTCCAGCTACCCGCCGCCCTTATATGCCCATGTCTAATCCCAGGTGCGCCCACTTGCGCATGCCCACCTAGGCACGCACACAGCACTGCAGGTGTCCATCATTATACCAATGGCAGGAGGGTGGAAAGACCTGATTTCTCTGACCCTACAGCCGCCGTTAGGGATGTGTGCAGGACCGCAAGTGTCCATCATCAATACCAATGGCAGGAGGTGGAAAAGCCCAACAATTTTCTCTGACCCTACAGGTTGCTTACTGCATTGTATGCCTGTGCTGAGTAGTCGCAGCAGCCAGTGATATGGACCAGGGCAAGGGTCTGAAATATCCAGGCACAGGCTATAGCTCTGAGAAGTAAGACATAAGCCCTCTATAGGGAAAATGGAGTTAACATCTGGTGTTTTTCCACCTTCCCGCCACTAGGCAATATGGCCAGCACCTGTGGTCTTGCATCCCTTCTAGGCTGCAGCACAGACACTGGGGCCGAGAGGCATGGGCATATGGGCCCATGATTGTGGACACCTGGACCCAGAGACCATGGGGTGTGCGCATATGTAAATGAGGACACCTGTGTCCAGAAGGGAGGGCGTAAAAGGGAGTAAAAATCTCTAGCATTCACAGCATGGTGGCGTCACTCTTAGTCTACTAGGCTTAGTTTCTGTCTCCCCGCCTTGACTCAGCATTAAAGGCCTATAAAATCTACCAGGGACTCCAACATTCTCTTTTCACATTCTCTTTTCACCTACCCGGCCTGGGACGGTTGCCCACCATCCATAGGGAATAGTCCCCATGAAGTTAAAGCTCCAGTTTACTATATTGACTAGAGTTTCTGGGGAGACTGCCAGGGCATTCTCCAATAAGAGAAAACAGTGATCCCTGGTTACTGAGAGCTAAGAACACCCTCAGGCAGCAAATGCGAACAGGAACTGTCTATACCAATTTTCAGCTCCTTCCTCAGAGACAAACATGGGTGTGGGCTTCACTACCCTGGAGGTTAACCAGGTGGCCGGGGAATGCCCTTGCTCCACAGGTCCTGGTTGCAGGAGAAACCAGAAGCCCATTAGGAAGCAAGTCTAAAAGGGAAGAGAATGTCAACAATTTGCAGCTGCCACCTCAGAGGGATATCAAGGTGTGGTCTCCAGCCACACTTGGGTCTATGCAAATGTTCGGTTCTGGGGTCAACCTCCACAGCCCTGGGGAAGGCAGATGGATTTCTAAAAGTGCCTACAGTGCAGGTGCAGGCTGAGCAATTCAGAGTGTTGAAAGCCAAGGCAATTGAGCCATGCAAATGCTCTGGCCTTTGTGTCTGGAGGTGTAGCCTTAAGGGCTGGCCATAAACCAATTTTTCCCACTTTAAGGGGCCAAACTCTGTCCCTGACTTCTGGGCACTGCCCACGTCAGAAGGGACACACCTGCACAGAGGTCTCTCACACAGTGTTTTGAACTCCACCCCTGATGACCAAAGAGAGGGGACTGCTGGGAAGGGGACTGAGTGGCAATTTTGGCAGTCTTTCAAAGGGAACAATGCATGTGGTCATGGGGGCTTGGGAAAGGGAGGCAGCAGTGCTGGTGGCTCACCCAGTCAGCTCCTGTAGCTGTAGTGCCACTTCTCACCATCAGTCAGACCTTATCCCTCTCCTCTGCTAATTCCCCCTATTCCTCTACTCTGTTCATTACACTAAATCATTTTTATTTCTTTTGCTGCAATGACAGCCCTTTTTTTACATGTGTGGTGGCAGGACCTAGAACTAGGTTCTGGACCAGTGATTGTTTTTAGACCCATTGCCCAATAATGCCAGAGATATACAACAGGACAAAGTTTGGGAGAGTCTAGGAGAGGGCTCTTGGAGACAAGGCATATACCTATCCTAAGTCCTAGCCTACCCAATGGTGAACATTCTCCCTAAAGGTAGAAATCCAGATTACTAAGCCATCTTGACAGGGAGTAGCCAGGAGAACTGGCAGATTATCCACTAGTAAGGACCAAATCCCATGGAGATCATGGTACCCCATCATGCAACAAGTCCTAGTAGGGGCCACCTGATTAATTTTCAGCTGATGCTTCAGAATCATATTCAAAGAGTGGTCTCCCTCTATTCTAGAGCATCTGAACTTATCTAGTTCCACAGATTTGGAGAAGCCCCTGTTGCCCAAGGCCTGCCGAAGTTCTACTGTGCATGCACATGCTGTACAATGTAATATGACCAGGGATGGGCAACCAATGTCCTTATCAGGAAGTGGGATCTTCCTTGAGCTTCCATAGTTGTTTCCTCAGGCTCACTCAAATGACTTGCCAGCAGAGGCAGAGGGATATTTTCATGGCTGTCATTCATCCACCTTCCATACTCTATTGATTCGGTACTCACCCCTAAGACTTTTTGCACTATATAGATATTGACACAATCAATAGTCAGACTGATAAGTTAATGTGGCCAGGACTTGGTAAACTGAAAAATAAAGGAGTATCTTGTTAATAAGTGTTAATAAGAGGATTAATAAGAGAGCTAATAGAGGGTTAATAAGAGTAAGACAACTTGAAAAAGAGTTCAGAGTGAAAATTCAGAGGAAGTAGGATAAATAGATACAAGTGGATCTCCAGTTTGCCTTCTAGTTAGTGATTAATAAATAAATAATTTTATTAATAGGAAAAAGTGATTTTTTAAAGTTTGTATATAAAAGAGGGTTTTAGAATGGAGGGATAAGTAAAATTTAAGTTTACTGATTGGTGATCTTGGGGAAAGTTGTCTACCCTGTATTGCTCTCTGCTTCTTAGATCAGACAGTATTCGGTTCACCCATGAAGCATGTAAACAATAACCAAACAGCTAAAATTGCCTAAAACTTTGGGGAATCTATAAAATCCATTTGCAGTTTTGCAAAAGACAGCCTTGAGGTGTTACTGGGTGGCAGCCGGCAGGAGGAGTGGTCTCTGGCTCCCCTGCAAGTTAGTGTGGCAGTCCTTCTTCAGAAACCTCAGGTGCAGACAAAATGGACCAATCAGACTGCGGGCGGGGGGGGGGGGGGAGGGACTGAAGAAGTGAATATANGGGGGGGGGGGGGGGGGGGGGGGGGGGGGGGACTGAAGAAGTGAATATAAGGCCTGGTCGAAGGGAGAGAGGGATTCATTTGGAGACCTTTGAGGAGTGCCTTGGGAGACATTTTGGAGAAAGAGCTGAAGGGGATTCGGAGCGACCTGGAGGAGCAGACAGAGAAGCAGCAGCAGAGGAAGAAGAGCTCCTGCAGAGGAAGAGGAGAAGACAGTTCCAGCCTTCGAAGAAAGGAGGGAAGCCTCCCGCCGCCGCCCTCAGAGGAGAGAGGAGACTGGGACTCGGTCCTGGCTGTGACACTGATGGAAGGAGCACCAAAGGCCTGGGCCTGGTGTCTCAAAGAGCTGTCTGTTGGTGGCATAGAACTGGTGACTGGTGACTGCCAACGCTGATGCTGTCTGGATAAAGCAGCCAGCCTCTTGTGGATATGTTAGCACTCTCATTTCCCCCTGTTTGTAAATAAACCCCATGACTGTTGTTCCTGTAGCCTGAGGTCCCTTGCAATTGTGCGCACGGGTAAGAACCCATAGACAGTGACCTGACTGGGCACTGCCCTGTGATAGGCTATAGCCCATGTTGCTATAGCCCCGATTCTGGTTTGTGGCCTTTTGGCCTTTAGGGGCTTTTGGGGCCTCTGACCTCTGTCTCAGTCAGAGCAGCCTCCTCCCCCGCTCCCCTGTTTCAGAGGGACTTATAGCAGAATACTGATTTCTTCCATAAATTGGGTAACATTTATCAGTGGTACAGGAGACAACAATTAAGGTTAGAACTTTTGTGGATGCCAGGGAAAATTAGTCTTTTTTAGTTCCTTAAATATTACCCATCTACATATATATTCCATTTCATGAAAGAAAAGTACAAATCAAAAAAATCAAAAGGTAAATAGCTATAGGAAGTTCATTTAACCCAATATAAATAATCCACAAGACAATTTTTCTAGCACTTTTTTGTATCCATTTGTCTTTTTCACATTGTGGGCTCTGTCAGGACACAAAGTAAATCATCCCATGCTCCTCTTGATTCGCCTAGGCTGGCAAATAACCAAACAAAAATCAGAAATATTGATAAGAAAAGTCAGAGAAGTTTAATAATACTATTAAGGTTCAGATGTTGCAGTTCATTGTGTGGGATTCTTGGGTCCCTCTGAGAATAAACTCAGCAGACATCCCTGTTCATCAGCACACAGCAACTTTATTAAGGAAGTGAAAAGAAAGAGTTGCCTGTGTAGACACAAATAGAGGTCTAAAAAGACAAGAGCTGGATTGTATAGAGCAGCAGCTGGTGTTTTAAGTGCTCTTTAACAGAATTTAATTTGTAAAACCTATTGCCTTGGGATCAGGTTGGGTTGGTCTTCTAAGATTGACAATCTTAGAAGATTATCTGCCCATACCTCTTAGATTCCTAGAAAATTTCATAAATAGTTTAGTTAAGCTTTGTTAATCATCCATACCCCGACATCTGGTGCTTGGCCATGTAAGACCTCCCATCAAGAAAAACAAAGTAAACAATCCAATCAAAAAGTGGGCAGAAGAACTTAAAAAACACTTCTCCAAAGAGGACAGGCGCATGAAAAAATTTCAACATCCCTTGTAATCAGGGAAATGCAAATTAAAACCACAATGAGATAGTATCTTACACTAGTAACAATGACACATATTAAAAAAAGAGCAACAACAAATATTGGCGGGGTTGTGGTGAAAAAGGATCACTCCCACACTGCTGATGGGAATGCAAACTAATCCAACCATGATGGAAAGCTGTATAGAGGTTCCTCAGTCCACTAAAAATGGAGCTACCATATGACCCAGCAGTCCCACTCCTAAGGATCTATCCAAAGGACACAAAAACACTGATTCAAAAGAATACTTGTACCCCTATGTTCATTGTAGCACTATATATAAAATGTAAGACTTGGAAACAATCCAAATTCCCAAAAATAGATGACTAGATCAAGAAAATGTGGTACATACACACAATGGAATACTATTCAGCAGTCAAAAAGATAAACTAGTGACATTCGCAGCAACATGGATGGAGATACAAGGGATTATGCTCAGTGAATTAAGTCAGAAGGGAAAAGAGGGCCTCCCTGGTGGCGCAGTGGGTTGAGCAACGCACTATGAAGCAAACTGCAGCCACTGCAGCACGAGTTCGATCCCTGCTGCCAGCCAGGGAGGGGACCCACGTGGCGCGGCAGACCTCTCCTACTGTGCCCGCTGCTCCCCTCAGCAGTGTGCTTCAGTTGATCTGCCTGTTCTGCTCCTCACTCTCTGTGGTGAATCCTCTCACCCCCCCACACCTCTGGCCTGTACCCCAGTGCTTGTATGCATAAGTAAATAAATCTTTAAAAAAAAAAGGGAAAAGAAAAATATCAGATGGTTTCACTTTTAGGAGGAATATAAGGGACCAAATAAGGGATCAGAGTAAAGAATAATAACAATAAAAAAATACAACAAAAAACAAATAGACAACAACAAATCAGAGACATTTTGTAGGGGTGGGGGCAGTGAGGGAGAGGGACAGGGAGGGCAGGAAGAGCACAAGAGACTGAGATGATGGTGTACTGGTGAAACGGTGGTGGAAATTCCATGGTGACTACACGTTATATCAAATAGATATATAAATAAAGAAGAAAGAAAACAAACAGATTGGTTTAACCTGAAGGCAGTAGATTTCTGCAAAACTGCTTCACAAACTTCAAATGTCTACAGATGGCTTTATTTTCCCTTTGCTAGAACATGGAGTGTATTCGTGGGGTGGGGGATTCCCAGAATATTATATAATATGTTCCCAATTTCTTCCTTTTTAGTTATTTAATCAACTTTATTTGTTTTATTTGTGGCCAATGTTGAACCACTCATACAATGTTGAGGTACCTTTTGCATCTTTAACCCATGTCACACGTACAGAGATGTGTCAGGTCATTCTGGCTTCCAGGTTATCATGATCCAAACCTTTAACTCCTTGTCAATCTCTTCAGTTCCTAGTACAACATCTGGAATACATGAAGTTAAGCTGACATTTTTACCTATCATTGCGAGTTGTAGTAATTTTATGGGTCAAGATATTAAAATTTGGGTGTCCAGCCATTTATTTTTTTAGTTGGATATTGTTTGTAACATTTATAAATTAGGAAAGTGGTAATAGCACAATAATAATAATATGCAGTAATCACATTTTCTGTACTATGAGAGGAAAGTAGAGAGTTAAAAAGAAAAACAACCCAATAAAAAATCTGGCACAAACATTGTATTTCTTAACTAGTTGGGTTAGTCAATTTCCTCTTTTGACAACTGAGATTTGAAATTTATGGTAAGATTATGTTGCACCACAGGACCATCAGTACAAATTAGGTGTAGTTCTTCCTGGGATCCTTGGAGCTCCATGGAAACAATTTTATACGGAGGCTTTAATTCAGCCTCCCAGTCAGTTTAATTAATTGTCTCTGTATTAGATAATTCAGAGTCCAATTAAACAATTGTGTCCAGTTCCTGGAGGCAGCCCTGTAGGTGGCCACGAATAATAGTGAAATGCTTTTACATGGATATAAGGAGGGAGAGGGTGAAAGGTTAAAGATTGAAGTAAATCACAAATTCAGTTGGGAGTCCTGAGAAGAGCTTGTCAAAAATATTGCTACATATCATCAGGTATTTAGAAACCAACATTCAGTCATGTCTGTGCAGTTACTGTGTTGATCTTTCTGAAATTTAACAGTAAGTTCTACATTTCCAATTTGTATAGTTTCAAAAAAGGACAGTCAGGTGTTTCAATCAATTCGAGTCAAAAGATTGAAAGAAAAATTGGAAATGCTAATTTGTAAATTCATAGTCAAATATTAGAAAATTCAGGAACCAGGCTGGTCCACATGTTAAAAAATATTTAAGTTTCTTAAATCTAGAAAAAGCAAAATGTAAAAAATGTTGTAAGTGATATGTAATATTTTAATAAAATAAACTAGAATTACTCAGTAATAATATAATCAGGACATATCAAACATTTTGAGTTTCACACAATTTTTTAGAGCACATAGTAAGTTAAGTGTTGATCCTTATGTGAAAATGCTTTACATGAAGTTTCAACATAATCAATTTGGTGTAATTCATTTAATATTTCTCTTTCCTCAAAGAGAGAGTAATTCTTATGGATATCTTAGGAAACCTTTTGTTAAAAGGCCTCAGTCCCAAGGAATGGGTCCTTTGCCCTCTAAAGAAAAAATTCACCAGGGCCTCCCTGGTGGCGCAGTGGGTTAAGAAACGCACTATGAAGCAAACCGCAGCCACTGCAGCATGAGTTCGATCCCTGCTGCCAGCCAGGGAGG
>JAGFMF010011863.1:442659-515201 GCA_019455555.1 Galemys pyrenaicus
CGCTGCTCCCCTCAGCAGTGTACTTCCATTGATCTGCCTGTTCTGCTCCCTGCTCTCTGTGGTGAATCCTCTCACCCCCCAAACCTCTGGCCTGTATCCTAGTGCTTGTATGCATAAATAAAAAATAAATCTTTAAAAAAAAAAATTCACCAGAGAACACTTTTGCATTTGACCCACTCAAGGCTTTATTAGAGAGACTCAAACATGAAGGAGACAGTGTCAGAGAAAAGTAGGAGAATAAAACCAGGCTCTTCCAAGGGAGCTAGGAGGAGGTATTTAAAGGGTCAGTCCACACTGCAGGGAGGGAAAGGGCAGTGTCATCTTGTTCTGGACTGGGCTATGCCCGGGCATGTGCACATGGTTACAGTCCAGTTGTACATGTGGGTTCAGCTTTCTCCTTCATGGAAATCATTAGTCAGACAGAATCTAATGTTTTTTCTCTGTTATGACCCTGATGGTCAGCGTGGGTGGGCTGTGGTCACCATTCCATGATTTAGTCCACCTGTTCAGACAGGACTGGGGCAACTCATGCTACCAGCTTCTTGCATTTTGAATTCTTTTTTTTTAACCTCAGCTGTCTCATTTCCAAGGCCTCTCAGATATCTTTTCCTCTTAATCAAAAACTTTATTTGAATTTTGATTTTTATGGAAGTTTGATTATTATAATTAAAAAACTTAAAGCAAATAGGTTTCTACGAAAAAATATGCTCGGTGACAAAGACTTTAAAGGATAAATCTATTTTTTGGACAAAGCTTAGCTCATATGCAATGTTGACAGGACGAGGTTTCTCTTAGTTAATCAAGCCTGAGGGTAAAAGAATGCTATATATTTATGTAGCTTATATAATCTACTGTTAAAGCTGACCACAATTTAGTAATAATTTTGGCCTTTCAACAGATGGATGTTTTCCTCTGCTGATTCCTCTCTCACAAACCTTCTATACATTTTTACATTCCATTTCAGAATAATCAGCTTCATCTTGAGACTAAATTTCTCATGTTCCTTAACAAAAATATTTTCATTCCTTGTACATTCATTTTTTTGCTGAATACATTCCCATTCTACTTTCTTTACATGTTGTTGTTTCCTTTCAATTTACACCCATTTTAGTTTTAAGCTTTAATTAGAACTCAACCCTTTAAAATTTTAATTTCTTAATTGCTAAAGTGTAAGCAATTATAAAAAATGTTACATCTGGGGCCTCCCTGGTGGCACAGTGGGTTGAACTCCTTAACTGTGAAGCAGCCAAGCAAGGCACAGTAATACGAGTTCCATCCCGGTCAGGGAGGGGACCCCATGCCACAGCAGACCTCTCCTGCCTCGCCCCACTGCTCCCCTCAGCAGTGTGTTTCAGTGGATCTGCCTTTTCTGCTCCCCATTCTGTCTCTGGTGAATACTCTCACCTCCTGCAACTCTAGCCTGTACCCCAGTTCTTGTATGCTTAAATAAATAAATCTTTTTTTAAAAAATGTTACAACATATCTTTTAGACAGGAAGATACACAAATAGCTTCCATACGTTTTATTTTTATTATTAGAAAGTTAAAAATTAAGAAATAAAAATTTAAAATACATAAATGAATAAATAAAATATATAAATTGGAAGATATTACTGGTACAAATAAGTAAATAAATGTGATTCTAGTACTCCCAAAGTGACACCAAAAGAAAGAACATGGTCAGATCCCGCTTCTTAAAAAATATTCAAGAAAGAAAAGTCCACTCCTACCTAGTCTTTAGTTTTACTTAAAAAAAAAAAAAAAAAAAGTGCTTGGGCCAGTTGGTAAAAGTATGAGAAGCTAGAAACAGCAAGACTTGTGTTTCCTTTGGTTTGGGTTTAGGTGGGGTGTGGGGGAAGAAATCAGGGAGATGACATTAGGAACTGGCATATCTGAAAGTAGTAGATAAAATGGAGAAGCTGCTGGAAGTTCTATAGTCTTAGACTAAAGAAATTCATCCCATTCATTGTGTTTGATTTTTTTTTTTTTGTATTTTTGGAGCTGGCTTTTTCTAATTGCATTTGCAAATATGTTACCTTGGACTAATCATATGTACCCCACTGTGGCCACACAGCATGAGAGGTCACCCAATAATATCTTCCAATATATTTAAATATTTTATTTATTCATTTATATGTTTTAAATGTTTATTTATTTTTAAAAAACGTTATTTCTCCCACCACCATCCCCTAAATCCCTTTACACTTTCTTCCCTCTCCTACAAAAATCTTAGAAGTTGCACTTGTTTTATAATTACTTTGCTTTGTCATTTCATTGTCTGTGTAAACGTGCAATACTTGTCTTTGTGGCTTTGCTAGTCATTATTCTCTTAAACTCCCTCCATTTTACTATAAATGACAGTATTTTGTCTTCTGGCAAAATAGTATTCCATTGTGTGGGAATACTACATCTTCTTGATCCAGTCTTCTGACATGGGCCAGATCCTAATTATTGCAAATCATGCTGCAAAAAAGACTGGAGAGCATATATGCTTTTGAGTTGATGATACTATCTTCTTCAAATAGATGATCAGGAGTGTGGTTTCCACTTTCAGTTTGTTAAGGTAAATCCCTATCTCTTTCCAAAATAGCGGAACCAGCTTACATTCCCACCAACAGTGTAATAAGGTTCTTCTTTCTCCTCATGCTCTCTACTGTTTATTGTTGGACGTCTCTTAAATATGTGCCATTATCATAAGTGTAACATCTCACTGTTATTTTAACCTTTATCTCCCTTATTAAAAGTGATGATGAACATATTTACACATATCTACTGACGTCCTGGATATCCTCATTGGAGAACTAGTAAGATCTTGCTGTCCACTTATTATTGGGTTTCTTTTTTTTATTGTTAAATTGAATAAGTTTTTTATATCCTTTGAATATGAACCCTGTTCATTTGTAAATGGGTAAATATTTTCTCCTGTTCAGTAGGATATCTTTTTGATATATTTTCTTTCACTGTGTAAAGTTTTTTAATTTGACATTATGCCAATTATCCAATGTTCCTTTTTTCCCTAGCCCCAGAAGTCAAATATCTAAAATGATTTTATCATTGATATCATGAAATGTATTGCAATTTTCCTTCATAAATTTTATTGCTCCATGTATTATATCTTAGTCGTTAACCCATTTTTAATTCATTTCTATGCATGGAGTTAGAGAGTGATTGAATCTTGGTATTTTACATGGCTTTTTAGTTTCTAGTTTTCCACTTGTTAGACACTATCCTTTTTTCCAATTATGGTCATTACTCTTTTATCATGAATTAAGTAATGGGATGTAAATACATTTATTTCTGGGATTTCAGTGCCGCTCTATTGACCCGTGTATCCATTTTTATTTCAATGCTATATTGCTTTCACTACTGTTGTTTTAAAATACAGTTAAAGCCAGGGAACATGACACTTCCACTTCCCTCCCTTTCTCATATTGTTTTCACTGTACATGGATTTATAGGTCCACATAAATTTTTTACTCAATTTTTTTGAAAAATATTGTTAGTGTTTTAATGGAGGTCGTGTTAAATTTATAAATTGTTTTTGGTGAAAATCATTTTGACTATATTGATACTTTTATACATGAACATGAAATGTCTTCCCATCACTTCCTATCATGATACGAATTCTTCAATATAATAATGTCTTTTAGTTTTTATTGTAAAAGTCTTTCATCTCCTTTGTTAATTCCTATGTATATTTTAAAAGCAATTGTGGATAGATTATCTCAATTTTTTTCTTTTTCTTTGTTGGTACATAAAAAAGCAACAGGGCCTCACGAGTGGTGCAAAGGGTTAAGTCTCAGCACTATGAAGCATCCACAGCCACTGTGGCAGGAGATGACCCACATGGTACATCAGACCTTTCCTGGCTTGCCTGCTGCTCCCCTCAGCAGTGTACTTCAGTAGATCTGCCTGTTGTGCACCCCACTCTGTCTCTGTTGTAATCCTCTCATCTCCCACCTCTGCACCTCTGGCCTTGTATTCATAAATAAATAAATCCTTTTTAAAAAGTAAAAATGCAACATATTTTTGCACGCTGATTTTGTAGCCAGTCACTTTGTTATGTTCATTTATTTTTTCTAATAACTTTTTGTTAGAATTGTTACAGGGTGAGGCCAGGGGAAATGGTGGAGACTGGGATTGTGAATACTCATTCATGCACTTAAAAACTCAGAACAAGACTGAAAAGCATACTTTCAGAGAGAAATTTAAAAGGGGTTTTTTGTTTTGTTTTGTTTTTTAATAAGGGGAGTGAGAAAAGGAAGCAGAGAGGGGATGAAAAGAGTAATTGGCTGGATCATCATATCTGAAACACCATCTGAGCTGACAACAGGATGCAAGAGTGAGAGCACATTCGTGTTCAGTTTTATTTTTTTAAATTAGATTTATTTAATTACTATGTTCAGTGTTAAATCTATGTGGCTGCTAAGTTTTACCACCAGTTCCCAGGATCCCTCGTTTAGGAATTCAGGTTCATTGCATGCTGGGATTTTTGTCCTTAGTGCTTAAAATATTGTTAGCATGGAAATGGGGGTAGATTCCATTAGAACATTAACTGGCTCAGGGTTTGCTCTTCCCAGTTCTTCTAACAATTTCTTTCCTTATGATTTTTATCACTTTTTAAATGTGTGAGCACTGGGGTGCAACCTCCCAAGGTAGTCTTTTCCAGGGTTACAGTATATACAGAGGTAATAGCAATAAAGTTCAAGTCAAGCAAAAATAGATAGAAATAGCAGTCTGATAAATAGCAAAATGTACTGAAGAACTCAGTGGGAGAAAAAAAATACAAGAAAAAATTTTCAAAAATGTTTAAGAGCAGTTACTATTAAAATAATTTTCATTCTATCTTTATCCCAATTCTATTAAATAGTATACCAAAATGGTTTCGTAAACTAATCTAATTTCAATCCATTTGATCTACTTTTGCATAAGTCATGAGACAAAATAACCACACAAAGTTATTGCTGACTTTGTTGGAACTCAGATTAAGTTCTCAGATTAAGATCTCAGCATTCATACTGTACCCTTTGGGAGGTAGGCATCCGTCATATGGTATCACCAGATTGTACCTATAGTGCCTGCATTTTTTGGTAGATTTCCTCTTTTTAAGATTCCCAAAGCTTTTCTCTGGAGTCTCCAGGCCTGCCAGTATAGATGTTTCACTCCCCTCCCTGGAGGGCTCTGGAACATTATAGGCAAAGTGGCATGTTCTTTTGGTCTGGGCCCTGCTCAGTTTAACTGGAATGCCAAAAGACATTCTGATGGAAATCTTGATAATGAAACTTGTTTCCAATTCTCTATTTTAAGGCGAGACAAAAAATTCCTATTGAAATTTTATAAATACATACAAATTAACATGAGTAATAAGAATACTTATTCCATTATGTGATGTGTGAAGGAGAGAGAAAAATGCAAACACAAGTTAGTTCTACTCACAAAAATCAATTTAACATTGCTGCATATTCTGGTCAGCTAAAAGAAGGAAAATTTTCCTTGAGTCAGAATCAAAACAATATCATTTCAAATAAAATTTGTTGAAATTTTGTTCATCTCCAAAAATCCAATAATAGAATCCAATAATAGATTCAGTCCTATGTAGAAAATTCTCACTCTTGAGTTCCATCAAGTGACTTAGGTCTTAAGATATTACCAAAGTTTTTCTCCCATTAATTTCTTCAAAAACAATGTCTGCAAATATCAGAACTTCGAGACACAAACAACAGAAAAGTTCCTCACTACCAAGAAAGTCAAACTCAGAATATGAGAAAGTCTTTTTGATGTTGTTTTTGGAGTCAGTGGGTTTGGAGTGCAGGGTCCTAGGGTTTTTTCTGGAAGGTTTCACCAGAGCTCCCTTTTCAGTTATAGATGGTGAGTGCCCCAGGTGAGTTTCTCCATGAGGCAGAGACATTGGTTATATTTAAAAGAGCAGGTTTATTAGGAAAAGGGACAGAAAGGTAAAGTACAATTGCATAGACGCAAGAGGGCAAAAAAAAGCTGCCCCTTTGTAGCAGCAGCATTTTTATTCTATTATTTTGGTAGGGAGGATCTCATTTTTGTGAGTGGTTAGGTTGTTGCCAATTTTGGACAACTATGCAGAACCAGAAAGAGACTGGAGATTCCAGTGGGCAATCTCCAAATCTTTATCCTTGGGTCTGTTCTCCCAGTACTCCCTAGATACTTGTTAGGGTCTTTTGCCTTGTGATAAGACACAGGCACCTAAAATCTTGATTTCCATACCTGGGTTTATGCTCCTGTTTATCCCCTCTACCCTACCTCCTGTGTGTCTAGTCTTGTGATACCGCCTTTAGGTTTTCTCCATTCTTATCCTCCAACATTTTCACAAAGGAGTTTATTATATTATTTGAGGTGGCCATTTAAGGGAGTTGACTGGATCTGTACACTAAAAATAAGCCAGATCTGGATGATGAGGGGGTTGTGATTATGTATGGAAACAGGAGTGTGAGTTGTGGCCATAAAGGAAGTGAGGGTTTTTACACTCCCAGTTCTGAGAGGCACCAGGCAGGGTGGGCTCATGATTTACACTATGAAAAGAGTATGTTCTTGTGGGGTCAACAGCCTGGAAAGACACAAAAGCAGATGCTATTAAACCTGGAGGGGCACAGAGAATTTTTCTAGAGATATAACACAATTCACAGGTTTCCCAGGAATACAGCTAGAGAATAAATCACAAGATGGAGAGTAAGGGAGAACAAAAGGTGCTCGCTACTTAATTCTGCTTACTTCTACTTTTCTACTAAAACATTTAAGTCACACGTAGGGGTGGGATTGTGGCTAGAATGATAAAATCCCTGTACTGATGAGATCTGTTTGCTAACATTTTGTTGAAGATTTTCACATCAATATTCATCAGTGATATTTGTCTTAATTTTCTTATACTCTATTTAGATTGTTAGTATAATGTTAGTGTCATAAAAATTATCAGGGTGCATTCCTCTTAGAGTTTTAAAAGTAAGTTGAGCAATGTGGGTATAAGTTCTTGAGAGCTTTTCCAGTATTCATTTTTAAAGCCATCTGCCCCTGGGCTTTTGTTTTTTAGGAGATTTTTGATTGCTGTATCAATTTCAATGCTTAATTAAGATGCAGCAGCATGGGGTCATGTCTGATGCCATAGGGTCTAACTGACATGAGAAATAAACCATAGGATATATCCAAGAAGCAAAAGATTGTCCTCAAGTACATACAGCAATCCCAATATTTTCATGGCAATATAGATGTAAAGGCTTGAGATTAATGGAAGCCAGGAAATGGGAGAAAAGCCTATTCAGATATTCAGCAAGAACAGCAAAATTTGAAATCCATTGCCAGCAGTAACCAACTTCTAGAAATTTACATAACTTTTTTCCTCCTCTTGTGGAGAGGATTGAAAATAACTGCCAGAGTGAGACCAAGGGGTGGCCCAGTGACCCAAGCTGTTAAGGGGTGCATGCACTAAAAGGGGTCTTGCCTTCTGTACATGCAAAGGCAATAGAAGCATACTGTTAGTGTAAAAGAAATTTAATAGAATTAGTGCTCGAAGAATGGGAAGGATTTCAAATAATAGTTTCCTGATAGAGTTCCAAAAATTATCAGGCCCTCATAAGAAGTACCCAGAAAAGCAGGCTCAGCCCAAAGTGGGACTGCTGAGACCAAAACAATTGCCACAGTCTAAAATATATTCTGGCAAGGAGTCAAATAAAGGGGTTAGGCAGGTCCCAGAGAGCTTGGACAAGAGAATCTCAAATTTTAAATTGTAGCACATAATCCACATGAAGTCAAGATAACAGCTGCCATTGTCTCTGCTCAGGACCAGAAACAGCCTCCCAACATGTTTTTCAGTCCTCATGTTTCTCTTCCAAATGTCCCTAAATGTGTTTCTTTTAAGTTCCCCCCTATATGGTCACATTGCTACCTCCCAGCAGCTCCCTGTTCAGGAAGTCCAGTTCATGGCACACTGGGACTTATAATCAATGGCAGCTACATGTAAGTGAGGGTGGGGAAAATGGTGTCTCCCCCTCATGGGGGTGTATCTATACAAAATGACTAAGGTATTTTGGCGTGAACTTTTGAAAGCTCTGTGATGTGTCCTGTCTAAGTAGGTAAGAGTCATTTACTCACACAGCAATTTAGGTCTGGAGGTGTATGGCCTTATTCAGATAGTGTCTTTTTGAGAATGAGAAAGTCTGTAAGAATTTCCTGCTTAGTTTGATTACAGAGTAAAAAAAGATCATCAACTTACTGAATAAGAATGGGTCCATGGGTACAGAATTCAATTCGCATTTAAAGACTTGGAATAATATTGAGGGAAACTGACAATTCCCCAGAGTTATGCAAATCTAAATTAATAGCCTCCTTTTAAGTGTAAATGCAAAAAGAAATTGTGAATCAGAATGCTAGAGATCTGAAAAGAAAGCTGAGCAGAGGTCAACTGCTATAAAGCAGGTTGCATTAGAAGTAAGGTAAGAATAGAAGCCAGATGAAGGACTACAGAGGGGTGAGAAATTGCAAAAGAGATTATGACTCTTAAATTTTATAAAAATCAATGGGTTTGGTTATGTTTGAGTCAAATTTACTTTTTTTCTTTAGTGACAAGATTAAACTGTTACATGGTCACAGGAATAAAAGACACCTTGACTCAAAAGAGAGTCTACCATAGGTTCATTTCTTGTTCTGAATCTCTGGAGAGAAGGTATTGGATACTGATGGAAAAGCTTTATTTTTCTTCAAGCTATGCACACTGGTTCAACACTCAGTAACTATAACTAAATTTGTCTGTGCGGCCCAGAGGTTAAAAGGGATCTTTAAAAGGCTCATCCTTTTCAGAATAATTTAAATTTAAAATCAGAATGTTTCCTACAAGGGAAGCAGGATATTTGAAGGCTAGGAAATAAAATGACTTTTCTCATTACAACTTACAGTGGTGCTAACTTTACATAACAAAGCTCTATGAAAAGATTTCCTGGTGAGTATTTGGATACAGGAAAGACAGATTTAGTGTTAAAAGGGCCTAAAAATATTGTACTGGACTGAGTTATGGGGACAGGTTGCCCACAACTCTGACAGATTGAATAAATCAGAAGTACAAGTAGAGAGATAAATCCTCTAAGTCACACTGGTGTCTATTAAAAACCCCCCCATCTTGACTCCCTCCAATATGACAGAAGAGGAGGTTCTAATAACCATCTTCCCTAAATGCTGCTACAAAAAAATAAACTTTGCCCACATAAATATTACTAGTTCATCGCTTCTCGGCCTTTTGGCTAAGATCAAGTGTAATATTACTAGTTCAATCCCAGCAATAGGAAAATGAAACAAGTATATGTTGCTCTAAGGTTTGTGAATCACAGCGGGGCAGTGCAGTTAGTAAGGAGGCAGGACAGTGGCTACACCAGGCAGCCCAGAAAGCCAGTGACTGGGCACAGGCCTTGCTGGGTGAGTCTCATCCAGTGGGCAGAGTATAAAGTATAAAGAAGAGGGAGTATAAATAACTTGCCTGTGAGCTCTACGGCTGTTGAGGAGGGACATATCTTGCCCATCAGTGCTGGAACCATAGACCTTGCCTGTGAGCTCCCAGACCCTTCAGTTGAGGGGCCTGTGGAAAATATGACTGCTAGCCAGCTGGACAGGAAAGCCCCCTAACCTGTAATTACAGGAAGTTCAAAGAGAAAAAGAGGATGTGTGCTTTATGCCAGGAGGGATTAGCATCCCCTGCCAAATCCTGTGTACTCCACACCAAGCCCGTACTACCCAAGCCAAGTCTGGTGCCAAGTCTACCTATTGTGGGTGCTCTATATTAGGGCCTATCCCAAGCTCTGGGTGCCCCATTTCAGAGTTTATAAGAAGCCTTCCATTGCCTGAAACAGGTCCCTCATACCACAACAGTGAAAGGAGTGGCATAAAGGGGGTAAGGGGAGTTTGAATTAGGGCTCATGAAGCAGTGAACAGCTTTCAGTTCACAGAACAAGGGAAGAAGAGGGAGTATAAATAACTCTGACTGGATCTGCCCTCCTTCCTACCAGACTGATGTTGAGTCTTTGGACTCCAGCATTCTTCCCCTCCCTCAGCAGCTGCAAAAAGTTGTAAAAAGAAGAAAACAACAACACGCATAAGCAATGCATAACACCCCAACTGGAAAAAGCAAATAAACCAACACACATGTCTAGGAGGCAAGGAACATCTGAACACAAGATGGAAAATCTGAAAGAGAAGAATAGACGCCTCGAAAACTATATAAATGTGAGGATCTAACAATGATTTTAGAATAACAATTTTAAGAAATTGTTAGCCTTTATTATTTTATTTCTTAAAATAAGAATTATAGAAAGTTCAGCAAAATCCTAGCAAACTGAAATCAGCAATATATTCAGAGAATTATCCATACCAGGATATTAAAGAGGCTTTTCTTTCTCCATTGCAAGGTTGTGGCGCCTTACTAAAGGAGTCATTTATACATCATTCCATCTGTTTATAGCATTTAGCAGTTTTATTTGTCCATTTTAAAATTCGACATATGGCAACACCTCACACATTAAGGTAATTAAAACTGAAATTACCTTTTTCCAGTTGGAGGACTTTGCCTATGCTTTTTTTCTTCCCATGGAACTACTTGATTTTCACATGGTAGAATCTGTCACTTTCTAAAAGTGGCTTCTGAGAAACAGGTCCCGGTTAGCCTTCTCCTGTGGATTCTTAGAGAATCAAAGCTACAAGGCATTTTTCTTGTGTGCTTAAAACTTTCCTTTTTATAAGCAAGTCTTTGAACCACTTGACTTGGCCTGGCTTAAAGCATGGGCTGACAGTCATCTGACTGTTTCCCCATGACCTTTGATGCCCAAACCACTTACTGAATGATATTTGTCTTGGATCAAAACACTGGCTCCTCAGGTAGTAATCTCCAAATAGATTAGGGAAGCTGTTAATTACAGTAGTCAGATACTTATATTTATATTTTACACACTGCATGTTCATCCCTTCTTGCTCTTTTGCACAGCATCACCTAACCTACAATAAATGCCCCAGCTACCTGCACGACATCTACTGGAACTCCTGTGCAGTGGCTTGCTCTTAGGGATGGAGGTGTTTTCAGGTTGTGGACATCCAAAAGGAAACCTCCACTGATATTGGAGTTCATGGTCTGCAGAGGGCGCTCACGCTCTATCACTCCCCATCGTTTGTGGGCTCTTGAGTCTTCATTGCGTCCCCATCAGAAAGGAGCTTCCCAGACACTTGCAAACGTAGTCATCACCACTCCCTGGAGTCTCTACCCTGCCAGGCAATAGCCCCACCAAAAAGTGGACATGACCACTAGCCGCGAGAGGCTCATTCGCTTGCGAGCCCCAGCCGGGTCATCAAGGGCAGTGTCAGGGGGGACTCCTGTCCTGGTCCCCAGCACCGGCCAATCCCGGCTCTGAGAGAAAGAGCCTGGGCTAAGGGAACCTGGTGCTAAGTTCCAATGATACATGGGGACGAGTTCTGGGGGAGATGGCGCCCTTCAGACCCCGCCCGCCCGCCTCCTCTGCGAACACCCCACCAGGACTACACCACGGTCTGGGACTGCACCCCCAGACAGGCCTCTGAGGACCGACAGGAGGCGGGCAGCTGCGCCCAGCTCCCGGGAGTCTGCGTGCCAGGTGTGCGAGGGGCGGCGGGGCGCGTCTGTCACGCCAGCCAGCGCTGTGCAAATTTGGGGGCCTTTCATTATCTAAAGACCTCGGGCTCCGCCTGGCGGCTGCAAGTTCCACTTCTACCAGCGGAGCGACCCGGGCCTGGACTCCAGCTCCAGACTCCAGGGTCTACGTGGTGGCAGGCGGGAGTGGACTCCGCCTTCTAGATGCGGGGGTCAACCCGCTGATGGGCTTCGGACTTCGGCCTCCTGTGCATGGCCTCAGTGCACAGTCTGTCGAGTGTTCAGGCTTCAAGGTGCTCAAGTTGAGAGGTGAACAGGTTAGGAAGGAGGGAGGCGGTTCCGCGCCCTCCTCCACCCACCTGGGAAATGCTTGAGCGCCTGAAGGCGTCCTTTTGGCCGCGAGCTCCAGCAGTTGCTCGCGCCGCTATGAAAGGACTTGGTGAAAGGGGTCCTTCTGCTGCTCTCCTGCATTGCGAGAGATTTTCCTAGGAGCCCTTGCACCGCGGGGACATCCACCACCTGCTAGGCCCTGGGCGGGAAAATCCCAGCTCCAAGTTAGGAAAGGTACCTGCAGCGCTGCCTCCCAAATCCAAATCCGTGCAGTGGGCATATGCCCACTGCCTCCTGCAGCAGCCTTTATACTCTCCAGCGCGAGCTCATAATGGAGTGCTGTCGGGGGTGGGGGACGGTGTATCTGCAGGAAGAGGGAGGGCCCTGCCTAGTCCAAAGCAGGAGGGGGAGCAGGCTGATGGGGTGTGGGAGGCACTACAGGTGGGATGCAGTCATCCTAAGGGTTCTGGGACAGTTCTCTTCCTGACACCGTCTGCGTGAACTTTTGGGTATGCAGTGATAAAGACTTTTAATACCTGATATACTGATTCATCAGACATAAAAATGGAGGTCATATGACTTCTCTATTTTGGGAAATGGATACTCAAATTCCTTGTGGTCGATGATGATGATGGCATTGATGTATTAACTTGCAGCAATCTATACAAAGTAAGTCAAAACCCTAATAACGTTTCCCTATTCAGGAGGGGTGTGGAGTACACTGAGGATGACTAAGGTGGGTTCCGCAACAGGAAAGAAATCAAGATTTCCACTGACTTACTCAGGACTCACTGGCCGGCTGACTGACCTGTGCACTGGGGGTATGTTTTCTTGCTGTGGCTGTCCTCCGCTCCTGCATTCAGGAAGAAGGGGGAGCCAGAGCTTCCTCTTGTGTGTGCCTGCCGCCCTTTCTTCTGTGCCAGGGTGCCAAAGAATAGCTGTGCCAAAGTGGCATCTTTTATTTTGGGGGGGGGGGCGGGTGACAGGATCTGTTGTTCTTCTTTTAAGGGGAAAAATTTCATTCCCTCTTTATTGCATCAAAGATTAGAAAATAAAAAGAAAGTAGACTGCAACCTGTGGCCTTACACACGCATGCACACATGACATGAGTATTACCCTGAGTGTTTTATCTGTTCCCCCAAGGGATAAGATCTGAGTATTTCATTACAGCACTTACATTTATTTCATGACAGAGTGCTCAGTGACCACCAACCAGCCAGCACTTACATTTAGCAGAGGCGCCTGAGGGTAAGGTGTATAGGGGTGTCCTTCCTAAGGAATCTCTGAGGTGAGGGGGTGTCGTTGACTTCCCCTCTGTGTGTCCCAAGTTAGGAGTAGCCAGGAGGGCTGGGGTGGGATGGGGCAGGTCTCCTCAAGGTGGGGGCCAATAAAAGGAGCCCATCCAGCTGGGTGGATCAGTCAGTGAGTCCTGACTGAGTTTGGTGCAGATGGCTGCAGAAATCTCGCCTCCCCTCCTGCTAGACAATCTCAGTTGTCTTCAGAGTCCACATGCATTTTCAGAGAAGATTGTAGAAAAAGAGCAGAGGGAAAAGCATCTATAGCACCTCTTCCAGATGTGGCCAACATGCACAGCCTACCAGCAGATCCTGGTGATTTGACGCTGCCCCTAGCCTGTCTAGCTGATGCCCATCCCCTGTAGAAGGCAGAGAAGGGGGGTTTATAATAGATAGCTCACCCCCAAAATGCCCCAGCCCCTGCCCTGGCAGCCAGGACCCAAACTCCTTCCAGCCCCAGGAACCTTGTTCCCTGGTTTCTGCCCGTCTCTGCAGCCTCTCGGGGAGACTCTAGTAGAGTCTGTGGTCCTGGGGCCACCCCTCTAGGGGGGAGTGCAGGGACTGGGGCACAGAAGGCTGTCACAGCCCTTCCTTCCAGTGGCAGCAGGACCTTCACATCCAGACCACAACTGGCCCCTTCCTCAGTACACTCCACTTCTGTGGATCTGGCCAGGCTGCCGGCGCCCTGCAGAGTCCCGGGAAGGAGCTGAAGGCTGTGTCTGCCTCAGGTGCCATGCAGCTGGGGTGGGACTGGTGGACCAACCGGGTAACAGGTAATCTCTCCTTGCCAGACCACCCTTCCAGAGGAAGCCGGGAAGAAATAGATACGGATGTACTGGTGGCTCTCTGATCAGCTCACTCACTGGCTGAAATGGATTCTTCTCTTTGCCCCACCCTCCCGCTGGACTTATTGAGAAGCAGGGTACACTGTGAAGCAGCTCTTGCTGTGCTCTCAGGAAGCATCTTTTCCCCACTGGGCCCTTTTAGAAGCTATGGAGGCATTTCTCTTGAGAGCTTGGCAGCTGTGTCTCTAGGAGCTGCCAAGGCCATGGACAGAGAGAGCTTCCTGGCCATTCTGTCCTCCCGGGGGTCACCTGGAATCTGGGCTGGGGCTGCAGATCTATATGGTGAATCCTAATATCTGGGGTGTGCATGTCCCCCACTCCATGTCTGCAGAGTGGGGGTCCAGACTTCAAGGAGGTCTGGACAGTGCTCCCTGGATGGGAATGAGGAAAGACACCCTGGCTTTGCCTCACAAGTGGGATGTGTCGGTTCTGTGTCTCTGCTCTCCCACCGGGGACATTCCCTCCAGCAACAGGCTCATCACTACACACAGGAACTGGGGACATATAGTCAAGGGCAAACAAACTCCTGGTGAATTCAGGAAACAAGTGTTCTGCCAAATGAAAAGCACAGCTGACCCCACCAGCTGCTGGGTTTTGTCCCCACGTGTCTTTATAGGTGTTACAGGGCAGGGAGAGGGGCACCCCAGAACCCCCAAACCTGCCCTCTCTGAATGGGTTCTGCCATCTGCCGCATAAGACAAACATATAAGACCTTTAATGAAAAGGAACTTTAATACAATTAGGGTACAATACAGAAAGGACAAAGAACATAGTTACTAAGTTAAGCATCCAAAGTCACCCATCTCCTTGAGGGTAAAAGTCCAGCCAAATAGGATTGGCCCAAAGCAAGGCCCAAAAGCCTGCCACAAGTCTAAAGGACCTTTCAGTAGAGACCCATAGAAAAGGGTTAGAAAGAGTCAGACAAATTTGGGAGGAAAAGACCAAATTAAAATTAAGATGAAAGCTGCTATTATTAAGCTCCCCACCGGTCTCTCACCCACATCTGTTCTAACGAGTCGAGGACTAAAAAGCAAGCGCAGTTTCTTCACATGTCCCTCTGCTTTACGTGTTTCCTCCATGCCTCCTCACTGCTCTCCATCCTGCTTCTTTCTTCCTCCCTTCCTTCTGTCCTCCTATTTTCTTTTTGCAGACTCTTATTATCCCTGCTCAGCTCCACTCACTTAGGGCGGAACCGGGATTCTGGAACTTCCCCCTTTCCTGGGGACCACCCTGTTACACAGCCACGAGCAAGCATGTCTTGTCTGGAAGAGCTCCCCAAGCCTGTTTTCAGGAGTTTGCTTAGTGTTCCACCTGTTCCCTTCAACAACAGCAGCCTGAGCCCTCAGAGGCTTGCTCAGAGCCCTGGGTTACACAAGGTAAGGGTGAGGCCTAAGGGCAAGTTAAAAATGGGCAGCTTTGGGGGAAGTGAATAGGTGAGACCCTGGAATTGTTAAGTCTTGGAACAAAGGAAAGGAAGGTGCCAGGAGATAGGGAAATGCAAATTTCTGAAGAAAAAGCCAGGGCATTCAAACAACAAGAAGAGCTAAAGGATATAAACTAAGGTAGATTCCAAGCACCTGAAATTCCAGATGGACTAGATTCCAGGTACCGAAGATTCTAAGTGGGACCATCTAGGAATAACCAATCACAGAAAGACTAGTAAAATTTTAGAATAATGAGGGAAAGAAGGCATATATTCATTCCCTAAGGTTTGACTCCATCTCGACTCTCTTGGGCCTCCCAAGTACCATCTATCTGGGAGTCTTTACTCTCTTTTTTATTTTCTAAATAAACTTTAATTTCCAGGAAGACAAAGTTTGCTTCTCTTTGCTTACTTATCTAAAATGTCTGAATTCCTTTTTAACGGCTTCACGAGACAAGAACCTGTAGTGATTATCGGGGTGAAAGGCGGCGACAGCAGCAGCTGTGACCAAGGTAACTTCACTTACCAGCATGAGGGGGAGAGAAGAGCCAGTACCTGCCTCCCATCAGGGACTCCCCTCCACACCCCCACACATGGCCAGGTACCTGTGTGGACAAGGGTCTGTGTGGACAAGGGTCTGAGTAATACCCTGGGCACTCCAGCTAGCAACATGATTGTGTCACCTCACACACACAACAAGACAGTCATCAGGGAAGGGTGGCATGGGACCAGAAAGATAGGGCTCTTGTAGGACATTTTATCTGTCAGACAAAAGGAAAAGTCGAGTATCCATTCTGGCTATTGAGCAAGGTCCTAGCTGCGATCCGGGTTGCAAAGTATTAGAGAGTTCCTCCGATAAGGTAACATACACGAGATGAACATAATTAAAAACGATTGATTCGGTATTTTCTCCAAACCTCAGGGTGAGAATATAACCAGTCAGGATGGAAATAGGCAGACCTGGAGTGACCCCAATAAAGGATCTTTGCAACAACACAGCAGGATGGAGTGAGAGTCTAAAACACCTTGAGTGACCCTCCCCCTACACACACACACACACACACACACACACAGTGGAGTGGGAACACACCACATGGAGGGATGCACACCGAGCAACTCAGTATCAGACACTGTGATCCACGCTGACTGGCAGCGTGTCTCAGCCGCCTCCACTCCAGTATGGGGATCAGACCAGCAATAGGATCAGAACTTAGTCACCCGTCCAGGACCCTCATTACTGGTCTCTCCATGGACTGGAGGTGCCGGAGCTCTCATTGGTTGCTGTGTGGCCACCGGCACAGCACCCAAGGCCCCAGAAGTGCATGGTGACTGGGTAGAGGTGGGAATGTTCACCACCTGCAGACCGTGGGGCTTGAGCAACAAAAGGTACACAGGTAAAATCACAGCTGCCTGAACAAACACCCCAGTAAGTGAATGGCAGGAAAATAGCATGTTTCATATTGAAGAAGAGTGCCAGGATGGAATGATTCAGCAGACCCCTCTGATGTGATGCCCCAAGGCCCTTTAGGGGCAACATGCTGGGGCAGAAGTGTGAATGCCCCCTACCCTCCTATCCCCCTGGGACTAAAGGAAAAGGGAGACTGCCTCTCAGCCAGGGCTGAACCCCAGTCACCCATCAGTGGGAAGCAAGGCCACTCCTGCACCTAGAGAATGCTTGTGTGGGGGCCACTGATAGTCACTGTACAGCCAAGCCTGTACAAACCCATTTTATAACAGATGATTTCTGGGAAGGACAGAAAGCGCAGGGTAATGACAGAGAGAAGCAACCAGCTGTCCCCACCTCCTCACCTTCTTTTAAATGCTCATTTATTCTCCTGAACACCTGTATGTTCTAGACACCCAGGAATGTCTGGGAATAAGATATGAAAGGTCCCTGTTCTCAGTGAGAAGACAAGCCATTAAAGAAACCCAAAGAACCCACCCAGGCATTTCCCCAAGCCTTCTGCTACAAATAGGAAGAAAAGCTGGGGAAGGTATGACTCTTTAAAGTTCAGTCAAGAGCAAAAGGACAAAAAGGGCCCCGCTAGCAGAAACAGAGCAAGACCTGAGAGCAGGGTATCACCAGGGCTCTGTCTGGGTGTGAGCCCCGCAGCCAGGCTCTCCGTGTCCGCCCAGTACTGCACAGCAGATATGACCTTGACTTTCTGGGTCTGAAACTGAGACCCTGCATAAGGCAGGATCCAAGGGGGGGGGGGCATTCCACCCTGGAAAGGGGACAAGATGCTGTCCTCCAAGTAGGGTACTGACAACACCTGTCCCCATTTCTGAGTGGAGAAAAGAATCTCAGGAACATTGAGCACACAAGCCTTTGCCATATGCACATGGGGTTTGAACATACAAGATCAACATGAAATAAAATCCATGGGATAAAAAAGCCACCAGAGTGGTAAATACCTTGGGTCTTTTGCAAGAAGCAAGGAAAGAATATATATATATATATATAGATATATACATATTTCTGTAGAGATATCCCAACCACCTAAAGTCCATGCTACTTTCACAGTTAAAAACAGAAAATAAACAATGAAGATAATTCACAATAATAAATTACAAACTATATAATTCACTCATCATAAGTCAGTGCTAGCAGACAACATGGAAGAAAAGTTAGGGTTATCCCAGACAAGTTATACAGCTTGTCTGGTAACAAACAATCCCAAATCTCAGTGTCTTGAAAACCAAAGTTTTTGTCACCTTACGTTATAGACCAGGTGCAGCAACTGCTGGTCAGCATTGCCTCTGCTCATCTCTTTTCCACATAAAGCCCACTCTGAAGAATGAGTGGGGGTACAGGCTGAAGGGATAGTGTGCAGTGGCCAAGCTGTAGCAGTTCTTAAGGCTACAGCTAAAATGAGGCACTTTTGTTCACATCCCTTCGGTCAAAGTAATTTCCAAGCTGGTGGGAAAGTATCTCTTCTCACTGAAGAAGCTGCAGAGATCCCAGCGCCAGCAGGGGGCAGTAGGGGTAAGTGGGCCCAGCACTATAAGGACTTGAAAGATAGTCCTGTGAAACCATGAAATGATTGTTTTAAATCATTCAGGAGATAAAATAACAAACAAGAAACTATAGAGAAAGAACACAGCTCTAAAAAGGAAACAAAAAAGCACCACATAGATTTGAAAAGGTGCCATATAGACTTTCTAACAAGGGAAAATATGATCACTGAAATTAAAAAGTCAACTCATCATGTAAATGGTAGGTGGAAGCAGCTAAATGGTAGGTGAAAAGGGAATTAGAGCTCTGGAAGACAGAAAGGAGGAAAGTCTAAAATGCAACAGAAGCAGAAAAGCAGAGGATTTAAAAATATGATTGAGAGTTTGCGGGAAACTTACAGTGGTTTAATATTAGGGTACAGGCCAGAAGCACAGGGGTAAAGAATTCCCCAGAGATAGAGTGGAGAACAGAAAAGGCAGATCTTTTGAAATATCCTAGCAAGAGAGCAGGGGTTGAGATGGGAGAAAATGGTCTGCCCTGGGGAAGGGTTTGCGTTTCTCTTTTATACTCTTTTTGTTGGCTTTCTTGATTAAGGGACCAGTTTGTACCAGTTATCTGCTGGGATGTCTGGTTTTGAACACTTGCCTTTGACACAGAATGTGCCCTAGTTCTGTTTCCCCATTCCTGGAACTCTGCATGTGATGGTCAAGGTTACTGGTTTCCTATGGCAGCCTATGGATCCTTTTATTTTTTCTTTTCTTTTTTTAAAAGATTGTATTTATTTATGCATATAAGAGCTGGGGTACAGGCCAGAGTCCAGGTTGGTGAGAGGATTCACCAGAGAAAGAGCTGGGAACAGAACAGGCAGACTGACTGAAACACACTGCTGAGGGGAGCAGCAGGAGCAGCAGGAGAGGTCTGCTACAACATGTGGGGCCCCTCCCTGGCCAGAGGCAGGGATCGAACTCATGCTGCAGTGGCTGCAGTTTGCTTCATAGTGCACTGCTTAACCCACTGCGCCACCAGGGAGGCCCCCTTTTATCTTTTCAACCTTCCCAAATTTGCCTGCTGGGCAAGAAGTAGGAGTTTAGATGTTAACCTTAGTAATGCTATCTGAACAAAACTGAGACCAGATGTCAACATGAGTCGGATTTGAATTTCAGATGGCAGACATAAGGAGAATGAGGCAGACATAAAAGCTAAGTGATTTCCAGAAGTGAAGTCTGAATTCTTAAGCTGGAGATACTGAGTCATAAAGAGATTACAGAAATGTACACCTGGACCCCACATCAGCCACTGTGAACCAAACTAAGGTAAATGTCTGTGAAAGTCTTTACAGAGAAACACAAAGGACAAAGAAGACTAGGAAGAGGAGAAGCAGAAGAGGATAGGGGAGGACAGGAAACTGGCTCGTTAATACTGACTTTGGCTGGAAGACAGCACAGTAATCTCAAAAGTCCTGAAGGACAATACTTCCAGTCAAGAATTCCCTGCCAACCTAAGCCAGTGATGACTCAAGTCAGGTATCTTCAAATGGAGACAAAAGGAGCACAAGTGAGTGATTCTGTTACGTAGAAAAGCAGCCTTCCTAAAACCTAAAACTTCCCCAGTCCTGGAGTAGCTTTGATTCTTATGCAAGCTTCTCCATTTGCTGCCACTATCAGCATTTATAATGTGCTTAACAGAGGTCTATGTTTAACAAAAGTCTCATAGCTGAAAGGCCAGTGTTATCATTGGCTTCGTTAACCAGGGCTGGATGAGTAGGACAAAGGAGGTGATAGTCATGATACAGTTTGAGAGAGTTTCTGCCCACTGTATCTTCAGGTTGGAAGACATTTTGTAACAGGGTGGTTCCCAGGAAAAAGTTAAGTTCCAAGATCCCTGCCTCACCCTAAGTAGGGTGGAGCTAAGCAGAGATTGAAAAAAAAATAAGAAGGAAGCAGGATGGAGAGCAGCAAGGAGGCCTGGGGGAGGCATGTAGATGTAGAACAGAGACATGTGAAGAAACCGCACTTGCTTTTTGGTCCTGGAATCATTGGAACATAGGAACAGAAGCAGTAAAAGACCAGTGGGGAGATTAACAGTGGCAGCTTTTATCTTAATTTTAATTTTGCTCTTTTCCCCCAGATTTGTCTAACCCTTTCTGACCCTTTTCTATAGGTCTCCACTGAAAGGTACTTTGAGGTTGGCTTTTGGGCCTACTTTTGGCCAATCCTATTTGGCTGGACTTTTACCCTCAAGGAGATGGGTAACTTTAAATGCTTAATTTAGTAACTATATCTTTATATAAAGTTATTCTTTATCTTGTCTACATTGTTTATTAACTGTATTAAAGTTCCTTTCCATTACAAATCTTACATGTTTTTCTTAAAAAAAGGTGGGTTTAGGGGTTCTAAGATGCCCCTCTCCCTGCCCTGTAACAATTTTAGTATAAAACAGATCTTTTGGGCCAGCAGAAATTGGCTTCTCACTGTCCATTTACAACATTCCTTCCCTCCCCTCTTAAAATGTTCCATGAAAATCTCTAGACCACCCTCTCCTGATGCACAATTTGAAGACTAGAAGCATCTCTTTCTTTGTAGAAATCAGGTGCTGGGGCCAAGGGAAGAATATAGCAGCCCCAACCATCACTAAGGACCTAGTAAACCCCTCACTCCTGCTTTTACTTGGATTCAGGGTCATTTTCTGAAAAGTTTATGAAATCAGATTGGAGACTATACAGAACTCTTTGGTAGAACACCTGTCAATGGACACCTGTCAGGAACTAATCATTATTTGTTAGGGGGAAAGGTAGTCCTAAATAAATTACACAAATAAGTTTATGGAATACAACCCTCACTCCAAACTACCAATATTCCAGAACCACAAGTCCAATAAAATGATTATCGAAGAGTGGATCACTGGGACCTGAGGGTGGAGTTAAGCAGCCAGGCTGAGTATAAAACCAGAGAGGTGAGCCTTGGGCTCGCTCTTCCTTTGGAGCCATCTCCCTTGATCAGAGCCAGCTCTCAATGCGCCATTGAGTTCCAGCTTGAAAGATCTGGTAAAATATTTACAAATTTGTATCCCTCTTTTCTCTTTGTGTTATTACTACTTTAATTCCCCTTCTTTTGTAAAATAAAACCCTTTAATAACTTTCCTCCTGTGGGCTTGCAGTTGGGACTTACTGTTACAGGGCACTTTAGAACTTTTAAACTTGATGTTTTTAAATGGGTTTTGCTATTTGCCGCATTAAGATAAATATATAAGGTTTTTAATGGAAAGGAACTTTAATATAAATAGGGTACAATATAGAAAGGACAAAGAACATAGTTACTAAGTTAAGCATTTAAAGTTACCCATCTCCTTGAAGGTAAATTTTAGTTAAACAGGATTGGCTCAAAGCAAGGCCCAAAAGCCTGCCACAAGTTTAAAGGATCTTTTAGTGAAGACCCATAGAAAAGGGTCAGAAAGAGTCAGACAAATTTGGGAGGAAAAGAGCAAAATTAAAATCAAGGTGGAAGCTGCCATTATTAAACTCCCCACGGGTCTCTCACCCACATCTGTTTCAACCAGTCCAAGACAAAAAGCAAGAGCAGTTTCTTCACATGTCCCTCTGCTCCACGTGCCTCCTCCAGGTCTCCTTGCTCCTCTCCATCCTGCTTCCTCCCTTCCTTTTGTCCTCTTCTCTCCTCTCTCTAACATTTTTTTATCCCTGCTCAGCTCCACCCACTTAGGGTGGAACTGGGATTTTGGAACTTTCCTCTTTCTTGGGGACGACCCTGTTGCATTGCTACAAAAAGCCTTTTAAACGTGCAAGTAAAAACCCAGTCAGGGAAACCCATTTTATATTAGAGTTGCCCTGTAACATAAGAACACTAAATGATGTGACATGGTAAAAATATGCTGTTTGATTCATGAGTGTTGCAGACCTCTGGAGGTTAGACTTTGGAGTAACAGAGCACATCCCAGAAGAGGAGCACCGGGCAGTATTACACAGCTGTAATGAAGAGCAGACTAAAGAAAGCCACACACCCATTCTGGGCCACCTCTTCTCAAAACTGCTGCAGCTGCATGGACAGAAAGGAGGCTAGCTGGGCCTCCCTGGTGGTGCAGTGGGTTGAGCAGCACACTATGAGGCAGGCTGCAGCCACAGCAGCACAACTTTGATCTCTGCCGCTGGCCAGGGAGGGGACACACATGGCGAAGCACATCTCTCCTGCCTCGCCTGCTGCTGCCCTCGGCAATGTGTTTCAGTCAGTCTGTTACAGGGCAGGGAGAGGGGCACCCCAGGACCCCCAAACTTGCCCTCTCTGAATGGGTTCTGCTATTTGTTGGATTAAGATAAACATATAAGACTTTTAATGGAAAGGAATTTTAATATAATTAAGGTATAATATAGAAAGGACAAAGAATAGAGTTACTAAGTTAAGCATTTAAAGTTACTTATTTTCTTGAGGTTAAAATACCAGCCAAATAGGATTGGCCCAAAGCAAGGCCCAAAAACCTGACACAAGTTTAAAAGGACCGTTTAGTAAAGATTTATAGAAAAGGGTCAGAAAGAGTCAGACAAATCTAGGAGGAAAAGAGCAAAATCAAAACTAAGATGAAAGCTGCCATTGTTAACCTCCCCACAGGTCTCTTGTTAGAGCCAGAGTCTGCCTAAACTTAGCTGACTGAAACTTGATAAACAACCTACAGGCCTACTTCTTTATGTAGTAGGTCAACTGGTCCCATACCTTAGGCTCTCTTGGGCAGTTAAGGGCAGGGCGGATGAAACAGCTTGTTATCTTAGAATGCTATCTTAGAATGTGCACCCGGATACGAGGCAGAAGCCCATAACCGCCAAAATGGATCTCCTGTAAGTTTAAACTTTTGAAACATGTTTCTCTTTAAAGCTATTTGCTGTGCTCATTGCGCGGGCTTTGACCTCTCAGCTTGTTGGCTGCAACCTATGTAATGGCGGGAAATTGGCTATATAAGCTCACCCCTTCTTCCTCTCAGGGTCGATTGCCCCAGCTAGACCTGTGTGTCTCAGTTGGACGGTTGGCCCCTGCATGCAGGCATAGTAAAGCTCTACTTGATTGTTGCATCCTGTGTCTGCTCCTTGTTCTTTTGGGGTGCCCACGGAAACTCGAACCTTTACACTCTCACCCAAATCTGTTCTACCCAGTTGAGGACTAAAAAGCAAGCGCAGTTTCATCACAAGTCCCTCTGCTTTACGTGTTCCTCCACGTCTCCTTGTTGCTCGTTATCCTGCTTTCTTCTTCCTCCTTTCCTTCTGTCCTTTTATTTATTTTTTTAGCCTTTTTTTATTTTTGCTTAACTCTACCCACTTAGGGCAGAACTGGGATTTTGGAATTCTCCCCTTTCCTGGGGACCACCTTGTTACAAGTCTGCCTGTTCTGCTCCCCACTCTGTCTGGTGAATCCTCTCATCTCCCGCGACTCTGGCCTTTACCCCAGCTCTTGTGTGCATAAATGAATAAATCTTTAAAAATTAGAAAGAAAGGAGACTAGCTCAGGAGTATGCATTAATATTCAGAAGTTTCTTGGGGCCTCCCTGGTGGTGCAGCAGGTTGAGCGCTGCATTGTGAAACATCCACAGTACAGCAGTGTGAGTTTGATCCCAGGCCAGAGAGGGGACCCACATGATGCAGCAGACCTCTTCTGCCCCACCCGCTGCTCCCCTCAGCAGTGTATTTCAGTTGAGCCACCTGTTCTGCTCCCCAGTCTGTCTCTAGTGAATCCTCTCACATCCTGGGACTCTGGCCTGTACCCCAGCTCTTGTGTGCATAAATAGATAAATCTTTAAAAAAAAAACAAAAAACATTTCAGAAGTCTCTCCTCAATGCTGCCATCTCACATCCTTGGTCTCAGTGTTATTTACCCTCTACAGTTTGTTGTTGGGTCACTGAAAATGAGTAACACATAGATGTTCCACTCTACGAGGGCTTACCATGTAGTGGGGACACAGCACCCTTGTTCAAGATGGAGAATCATTTAGCTCCCATGATTCCAGTGAGCAAGGTTACTGTGGTCACAGCTGCTGCTGTTGCCACCTCTCACCCTGGTCATCACCACGGGTTCTTGTCTCGTGAAAGGGTAAAGAGAAATTCACAGACTTTTCAGATAGGTAAGCAAAGAGAAGCAAACTTTGTCTTGGAAATTAAAGAGAAGTTTATTTAGGAATAAAAGGTAAAGAGTAAAGACTCCCAGGTATATGGTACCTGGGAGGGTCAAAGAGAGCCAAGATGGAGTTGAGCTTCAGGGAATATATGCCTTCTTTCCCTTATTATTATAAAATGTAACTAGTCTTTCTGTGATTGGTTATTTTTTTGATGGTCCTGTTACAGGGCAACCCTAATATAAAATGGGTTCCCCTCACTTGGTTTTTTACCTGCGCGCTTAGAAGACTTTTATAATAAATCCCAGCTTTAGGTACACATGACAAAAGTTATTAACAGGTTTTATTTTATGAAAGAAGGGGAATAAAATAGTAATAATACCAAGGGAAAGAGAGGGATACAAATCTGTAAATATCCTACCAGATCTTTTAAGCAATGGCACATTGAGAGCTGGCTCTGAGTTAAGTGAGATGGCTCCAAAGGAAGAGAGAGAGCCCAAGGCTCACCTCTGGTTTTATAGCCAGCTTGGCTGCTTAACTTCACTGTTAGGTTTTAGTGATTTACTTTTTGATAATTATTTTATTGGATTTGTGGTTCTGGAACACTGGTAGTCTGAAGTGGAGGTAGGAGTCCACACACCCATCTGTGTAATCCATTCAGGACTACCTTTGTCCCTAACAGTCCCACTTAACTTACTATAGTGTCTAGAATCTTCAGTACCTGGAATCTTTCCCATCTGGAATCTTTGGTGCCTGGAATCTCCCTTAGTTTACATCCATTATCTCCTTTTTTGCTTTTGAATGTCCTAGCCCTCTCTTTAGAGGTTTGCATTTCCCATCTCCTGGCTCCTTCTTTTAGGGAGGTGCCTTCCTTTCCTTTTGTTCCAAAACTTAACTATTCTGGAGTCTCACCTACCTATTTCTAACTTGCCCTAGGCCCCTGTGCCAGCAAGGCAGGTTCTCTATGAATCTGGGCAGACAGGTAAAGGAGAGTCCTGACGCCCCCAGTTGCTTTTCCAGGCTTTTAATGATCTTTCTACACCATTTGCGGTGAGGCAAACAGGTGCAGGGCAGGCAGATGGGCTGGGAGGCCAGGAAGCTGGCAGATATCCCAGCTCCTGGTGAATCTTTACCCCCCGCGTGATCTCTTATGTTCGCTCCGCTGGTCTCTACTACACTGGGCTGCATGATCCTCTACCACTTTGTCCTCTGCCGCTGCCCTTATATACTCAGTCTTGGTCCAGGTATGCCTATGCACCTGCACCCACACCATGCTCCAGGTGCTGTAACAGGGTGTTCCCCAGGAAAGGGGGAAGTTCCAAAATCCCAGTTCTGCCCTAAGTGGGTGGATCTGAGAAGAGAGAAGAAGGTGTTGGAGAGTGGACAGGAGGACAGAAGGAAGGGAGGAAGAAGGAAGCAGGATGGAAAGCAGCAAGGAGACCTGGAGGAGGCACGTGGAGCAGAGGGACATGTGAAAAAACTGTGCTTGCTTTTTGGTCTGGACTGGTTGAAACAGATGTGGGTGAGAGACCGGTGGGGAGCTTAATAATGGCAGCTTTCATCTTAATTTTAATTTTGCTCTTTTCCTCCCAAATTTGTCTGACTCTTTCTAACCCTTTTCTATGGGTCTCTACTGAAAGGTCCTTTAGACTTGTGGCAGGCTTTTGGGCCTTGCTTTGGGCCAATCCTATTTAGCTAAACTTTTACCCTCAAGGAGATGGGTAACTTTAAATGCTTAACTTAGTAACTATTCTTTGTCCTTTCTGTATTGTACCCTAATTGTATTAAAGTTCCTTTCCATTGAAGGTTTTATACATTTGTCTTAATGGGAGGGATGGCAGAAGTCATTCAGAGAGGGCAGGTTTGGGCTGCCCCTCTCCCTGCCCTGTAACAAAACGAGTAGAGGAGAATCCTTTCTCATTTCTCCCTACTTTCTGGTGGTAGTGTTGTCAGGTTTTGGGCCTCCTGGATTGGGAGTTCCTTGGTCCTTGACCGCAGTATAACAAAAATTCAAGGCCAACTCTATAGCAGAATAATAAGCAAAGTTTATTTAGAGACAGAATAAAATTTTGAATTCCCAGAGAGGCCCTGGGGCATGTTACGTCCTTTAGAAGAGCAGGTGCAAAGGAAGATGGGTGCTCTGTTCTAACAACGGGGTTCAGGAACTGTTCACTCGCTGGGGTGTACTGTGCAGGTACCACTGCAGAGGTGGGTATAGGTGGGTACAGTACTTTCTGCAATTGTGCATTCAACCTTGATGATTCCATTGTATTTGTCTCCTGTTGAGGCCCTCTTGTGTATTTTTAAATTTGGCCCTATTTTTTAGATACATTAACTCTACCTGTAATAGTTTTGTATCTGACAACCTTTCTATTGTGTTCCAGTTTTTGATTATCCATTGTTTTTGGTACAGGACAGGGAGAGGGGCACTTTAAAATTTTTAAACCTGCCTTTTTAAAATGGGTTTTGCTATTTTCCCTATTAAGATAAACATATAAGGCCTTTAGTGCAAAGGAATTTTAATAGAATTAGGGAATAATATAGAAAAGACAAAGAATATAGTTACTAAGTTAAGCATTTAAAGTTATCCTCAGCCCAGGTGTCTATATTTATATATGAGCAAACACCTTGCCCTCTGGCTTCTCAGGACAGGTACCCATAATCATGGCTGTGCATGCCCTGTGCTCATGCTTTTTGGCATCTTCTTACAATAACATGATATCATGTGTGAGTAATTGCCAAAGACCAGCTACAACAGAAGGCCAGGTCCCCAAAGGATGGAACGGAAGTCGGCGAAATGAGGGGGGTCTAAGGTTACAAAACTTGAGTCGGGGTTATTGTATGCATCCTTGCTGAAAAATCTCAGCAGGTCTTTATTTTATACATTAAGGAGAAAGGGGCGGGATTACATGAACACGTGCATTGATCAGGAACGTAACAATAACTTTTTTTCTTTCAAGAACAGCTTGGGGTCATGTGACCTTCATCCAGGCTAGTTAACATAGGTGATTATAAAATCCAAGACAGCATCTTTCTATTAGTGTTAGTTATTATGATTGGTTAATTTATATTATGGCAGGTATACTAGTTTTATGAAATCATAATTATTATATTTTCACTCTGAGCATAAAATGAATTATTAGCTTAAGGTCAAACTGGTGTCAGCATTCTACTGTAGGTCAGCAGTGGGGGGGAGGAGGTACTCAACCCAACACTCGACCAGCATCTGTGCCCTTGTATTTGTCCTTTACCAGGAATCTCTAGTTTCCTTGTCTCTCAGATTTAGTTGATAATGTATGTTGCCAAATTATCTAAAGGGAGAAGGGGTTCTGTAACTGTTATCAGGAATTTCAGAACCTACCCTTACAGAATGCAAAGCCATAAATTTTAATTAACAGAGAGTCACCTGAAGAATGCAGGATCCACCCTTAATAACAGCAGATATGCAAGACCTTTCACAATGACCCAATCTTGAAAGTCATGCTTAGATTCCCCAAGGCTTGTAGCCCATAGTAAAATGTTTGAGTTTAAAAATTTTCCTAATAATCTACTTTTAGAATTTGTATTATAATATCAGCCAATTGGCAGTACGTCATCAAATTGCGTGGCAACCAATTACTTTGTTTAATAAAAAAGCCAATCATACAACCATTCCCATGGATGATATTCCAGCAAGTACGGTTTCCGAAACTTTTAAAACTTTAATTATTAAATTGGCCAAAACAAAAGGGAGTCCAAGGGGGGTCAAATTTGGAACCTCTGATTTTTCAGGACAGTTCCCCTATGTTGGGCTTTTGCCTCACAACATAGTCAGGTGACCCTCATCAAGTAATGAAACCTGGGTGGAAGCAGAGCCACAGATGGTGGCTGTAGAGCTTGGCAGCAGGACCAAAGAAGAGCTTGAGTTGCCCATGTTCTTTACATGTAATGATTCCTGAAGGCAGACTCAGAAGGCACATTCAGGGGAAGAGAGAGAATATCAGTTCCCAGAGAACACCCCTGCCTGGATGATGGGATGCTTCGGAACAAGTATTGGCTATTGGAGGATTCCTGCTGCGGGCACCAAGGCTCTGGCTCCGGTACTTGCATCAGGTTCATTGGGAGCCATCAGGAACAATGTGGTTTTGTTGTGATCCTGGCAGCAGCTCTGAGATGCAGCAGCTGAGATCGTCAGTTTTCTGATACACAACGGGTTCTCCTGAAGAGGGAGCTGAGCAAAGTGCTCTCATGCTGGTCACAAACAGGGGTAACGATATCTTCTTCATCGGCTACTGTGGATGTCATGTCAGGGAATACCCAAAACCCTTATGTAGGGTCAGAGAACAATCAGGTCTTTCCACCCTCCCACCACTGATGTCGGACACCTGCGATGCTGTGAGCATTCCAGGGTGGGCATGCGCAAGTGGGCGCACCTGAGTTGGGACACGGGCTTGAAATGGGCGGCATCATGAGGACGCCAGGACCGACCAACTGACAGAACCGATAGGACCGCTCGACCAACAGAACCGACAGGATGAAGGAGCAGCAGCAGAGAGAGAAAAAAGCAGCTGAAAGGGTGAGATGCAATGGTGGCTGGGAGGGCTGCCAGCGTCCCGGCCCCCCGGCACCCCTGCCTGCCATGTACCTGGCCACCTCTACTAAATAAAGCATGAAAAGCTACCAAGGGCTCCAAGACTCTCCTTCCTTGACCCGTCTGTCCAGAGCCATCCTGGACCCTGCTTCAGTGCCACCCCCTTCCTGCCACTACACTCGCATGATGGTCACAAACAGGGGTAATAATATCTTCTTCATCAGTTGCTGTCCATCAGGGAATACCCAAAACCCTAGTACAGGCCTGGCTCCTGAGGAGGGAGTTTCTGTTCCATTCCATTGAGCTACAGAGTCCGATTTTATTCACTATGTGTTTATGAGGAAGGGAGTTTGAATTTTTTCAAATGCGGATCTCTTCTAATTGCCCTTCAGGACAACTTTCCATGCTTCTTCCATGCTTCTGCTCTCTGCACCAGAAAGTAGACCTAAGTATTTCAACAGGCATTTTTGCCTTCTGATTTCTGGGAGTTCTGACAATGAGGAGGAATGATAGGAGGGAGAGGAGAAGGAGTCTGGGTGGCTACTCCTCTGGTAATTTCTTGCCCCATATTTTGTCTCAGTTGTTTAGAATAACAATTTTCTTTCCCTACTGTAGGGTTAGAGAGAAATCAGGTCTTTCCACTCTCCCACCACTGTGATGATGGACACCTGTGGTGCTGTGAACATTCCAGGGTGGGCATGCGCAAGTGGGTGCACCTGAGTTGGACACTGCCTTAAATTGGTGGTGTCATGAGGATGCCAGGACCAACAGGACCGACCAACAGTACTGATGAGCAGCAGTGAGAGCACCAACACGAATGAGAGCAAACGAGCAGCAGCAGCAGCAGAGAGAGAGAGAAGCAGCAGCCAAGAGGGTGAGATGTGCCGTGGGCTTCCAGCCCCCCCCGGCACCAATGCCTGCCATGTACCTGGCCACCTCTATTAATAAAAGCATGAAAAGCCACCAAGGGCTCCAAGACTCCTTCCTTTATCCCCCATCTGCCCAGAACCATCCTGAACCTGCCCAGTGTGCCACCTTTCCTGCCACACTTACTCATGCTGCTTGGCTACTTAAGGCTGTGTTCCACTCATAGTCAACCCAGGATTTTGGTTTGTGGAGAAGTTCAGGGATTGAAAGTCAGAGGGAGTATTTGACAGAACACATTACGTTCTATAATTTTACATTTTCTTTCTAGGAGGAGGGATTGTAGGACACATTTTTTTTCCATAAAACCAAAAATTAGTATTTAATATTATTCTGATATGTCTAAGTCAGGTGTTGCTACTTTTTCTTCTTTGAAAATATGGCTGTTATAGGAGCACCTGGATCAAGAGATAGGTAATGCCAAGAGGCTGTGAAATGATGGTGAAGTGCCTATAATAATCATGTATTTTTATTTTATGCATTTTATGATGTTTTGACATGTTGCTGGCCTGAAGAGGCTCCCCCTCCAAGGGCTAATTCCTACAAATGCTATCCAACCTGTTGTGAGCATACCTCTCACACACAAGATAGCTATGCATAGTCCATATCCCCAGTCACTCTTTGATTCAATTCTCACATATCTAGTCGAGATTCTCCTTGTTCTAAATCACCCCAGAACCAGGTACAACTAGTGACTTCCCTAATAGCCCAGAGTTCACTGAACTTATTCAAACTAGTCAATCCATGTTGCTTACCCTGCCTTACTTTACCCAGGGAGACTACAATAAAAGAGTTCTGTGTCATGCTTTCTCCTACTAGTATGGATGAACAATAACCATTGTTCACTGTATAGATCACATTCTATTTACCTATTCATCATTTGAGATCAGCGTCTCCTGTCACCCTAATTCACGGACATGGATATGCATGGGTCCGATACTGCATCCCTTGGGTTTAGTTCCCACTGGTCAACATCAGTGGCACACTCAACTGTGACCAAATCCAGAGGAATCCAGGCAATGCTGGGACATATGTGTCCTTACTGTGGGTGAGAACATGATGTTTCCTCACCAGACTGCAACCAAGGGCTCACTGTGTGAAAGGTATATGTGGTGCCAACAAGGGCACAGAGCAGGTTCCCCATGATTCTGAGCAGATGGGTCAAGGAGGAATCCTGGAGCTCTTGGTGGCTTTTTGGGCTTTCATTGCTTCATTATATCAGAGGTGACCAGATACATGGCAGGAAGGGGTGCCAGGGGGCCAAGAGGCTGGCAGGCCTCCTAGCCCCTGGTGCATCGTCACAGTCTGGGCTCTCTAGCCTCTCTATCTCTTTTCTTTCTCTTTTTTCTTCACTCTGCTTGTCTTCTGGCATCCTTGTGATGCCGCCCTTATATGCCAGTGTCTAAGCCCAGGTGTACTCACTTGCGCATGCCCACTTAAGCAGGTGTGCAGGACCTCAGGTGTCCATCATTACACCAGTGGTGGGCGGACGGAAAAGCCTGATCACTTCTCCATTTATCCTACAGCATAGAAGACAGTGTTATGGCACTGGCTTTTAAGAAAAGAAAAATCTTTTATTGTGAGGTTGATAAGCAAGGAGGCAGGAGGAAAATCTCAAATAGTCTCCCAGGTCTGACCTAGAAGGGACTTTAATGATTATAATCAGGGTTAGGATAAAGGGACTGTGGGGATTAGAAAATTATAATTTAGTCTCAATTCAGTCCATCGAGATCTTGGTCCTTTTTATTTTCCTCATTGTTTCACCTTTTGCTTTTGAATCGATCACGTGGATTCTACCTCTGGTGCTGTTGGTTCCATTTGGACTGATAGTTGGTTCCTACTAGTTGAGAGGCTGTATAAGGAGAGGTGTCATCTGTATACAGTAAACTTGTGGTTAGTTCTGTTGTAATTATAGAAAACAAGTCTTAACAAGGAGGTTGGATAAGTTGGATCATGACAGTTTATTGTGTGGTCTAGGGCTCTGAGGGCAATTTTTTAAAAAAGATTTATGTATACAAAACTGGGGTACAGGCCAGAGGCATAGGGGTGAGATGAGCCACCAGAGACAGAGTGGGGAGCAGAACAGGCAGACGGACTGAAATACACTGCTGAGGGGAGCAGCGGGCAAGGCAGGAGATACACTGCTGCGCCATGTGGTTGCAGACCTTGCCAGGGATCAAACTGCAGTGGCTGTGGATGCTTCATAGTGCAGTGCTCAACCCCCTGTGCCACCAGGGAGGCCCCTCTGAGGACAATTTGACCTTGGTTTCAAGACTATTTACTTCATATAGAGGGAGAGGGCAAGATTGGGTAGGACTGGAATTAATGACTTCCCCACGGAAGGAAGCTTCTGGGCTGCTTGGTTGTTTGGAAAATTGGGGCTTGACCTCTACTCTCCCAGTGTAGTTGCCCATGTTCTCCATTGTCCTTGCCTTACACCCACCAGTACTGTGGCCAGCCTCTGCTCCTTGAAGTATCTCAGTTCTTCCCAGTACCACCTTGGCTCAACTCTGCTCTTCATGCCACTCTTGGCTCAGCTGATGTGGGTGGGCTCTCTGTCTGGCCTCACCTTATACTGGTTTTCATTGCCATAATTCTCTTTTCACCCCACCCAACCACTCCCTCGGTGAGGCTTTTGAGATTACAACTAGTGAGGAATACATGAAAACAATAGGGTTTTCTCACAGGGTTTCTCTCCAGTGAGAATCCTCACGTGTTGCTTAAGAGTTGATGGATTACTGAAAGTTTTTCCACAGTCACTGCATCCATAGGGCTCCTCCCCATTATGTATTTTCTTATGAACAGTGAGGTAAAAATTACTGCTGAAGGATTTGCCCCATTGGTTACAGACATAGGGTTTTTCTCCAGTATGAAGTCTCTTGTGCCGAGTAAGGTTAGATTTTGTGTTGAACACTTTAAAACACAGATTACATTCTTTGAGTTTCACTCCAAGATGACTTCTCTCCTGTTGATTAAGAGAAGAATCACAACTATGTATTTTTAATATTAAATGCCATCATAGAAGTTCTTTCTTACAAGTTCTATTGTGTATGACACAATATGCTATGTATGTTATAACTAGTGTTTTTGTTACTTTGAGCGCTTGTATTACATATGGGTTCTAGTAGTTTTGTGTTCTTAGACAGTAAAAGAGATTCTTTGTGAAAATCATCTTTATCAAATTCACAGAGCATTTTCTGGTAAGTTTAAGACTAGATTATGTTTAAAACACTCAGTATCTAAATCACGATTTACAGAAATATTTGCCTGTGGGAACATTCAGAGAATAAACTACTTTGGAGATAATTTATAATTTTCAAATGAATTGAAAAGAAATTTAACTTGATAGAGAAAATAAATAATAAAATGCACGTATTATTAAAGACAGACTCTGAAGGATTAGGGTTTTTCAAGAAGCTTGAAATGGAAGACATGGTACAGAAATTTAGGTATTTATTATAAAATGACTCTAGGAATGTTAAGACTGATGAAAACAGAAAAAAGGAATTGTCAGGAAGGTAAAGAAGGAACTACACAGTGTGCTCACATACTTAAGTCTATTTTCCCCTTTTGAGGTCAAGGTAAAGTATGAGATGACGAACAGAAAGTTAAAGAGGAATGAAAAAAGTTACATGAAGAGATTCATAACAAATTCTCTAGGTCTAATCAAGGAAAAGAGCTTTTTATTAGGTTCCCCAACATTTCCTAATGTAATACTACAAAGTCCCTAGCCATAGGCCTGAGATACTCCTCACAATGATTCAAATCTAACAAGTGTGCACCCGGACTGCAGGTGTCAGAGAGAATTCCTCTCTCCTTTGTCATTGTTTTGTCTTCTTGTTACAATTTGGAGATCAACATAGGTATCCCAACTTGTTTCCCTATTATGTAGAAAATACAAATGAAATAGAGGGACTCTGCAGGATGACAAGCCCAGCATGAAACTGAATTTTCATTTTCCAAAGAGAAGAAGGTCTGACTTTAGGAGGAGTGGAATAATTAGTCCTGAATTTTAAATAGTAACCATTTTACAATGAAAAAAAGAAACAAAAAAACATAAATGCCTTTAGTCAAGATTTGGGGTGTCTGGGAATAACATCCTAGAAGCTCAAGCCCAATTTCAAACACAGACTTAAAACCTCCAAGAGAATCCTGAGAATATAATATCAAGACACAAAGAAAAACCTTCATTTTATTGGTAAAGCATTAAACTATAAGCTCCTAGATGGTAGTGTCTATGTCTGTTTATTCACCATTGATTCCTAACTCCAAACACAGATTTAGAACCATGAAAGTGTTTAAGGAAACTTTAGAGAAGTAATGTCAGGGAAAAGGGTGGAGTGACAATTTTAAAAGTTTATCCTGTCCTCTGAGAAAAGTTGATAAAACCTGTCAAAATCAACTTTATGGAATTCTGCAGTGATCAGAGTTTACAGAAACCAGAAGAATGAAGACAAACTGATGAGTCTGGTAAGAGCTCTGTAGCATCTGACTGACTCTGGGGCCACACCAGTCTTTGTTCCTACTACTGGTGGGAGCAGAATACCCCTTATTCACAAATAGCCAAGGTTGTTTGTATTGGCTTTTCTGGTGGCTCCTGAAGGATTGGCTCAAAAGACTTGCTTTTATTTTGTTTAACTCCAAACTTTCCCAGCGCTTAGGTCAATACAGGAGTAGAGAGCCAAAGCATATGCTTAATACATTTAAAAGTATTAGCCACTGCTACCTGGGCATGGGAAAATTGTTGAAGCAATTATAAGACTAACCAAAAAGACTAGGAGGAATAGTAGAGATGCTTTGGAGGAGAGGACTTTGAAAATCTACACATTCATATGAATATACTAGAGGGGGTGTATATTCATATGTGTATGTTAAGACCTGAGAAAGCACTAAGTCCTCACCTGATTGATCTTTAGGCTCTCCTAAAGCAGGAAGTGAAGGTTACAGCTACCTGTCAACTGTTTGACTGAGTTTTAAAGTCATGCTCCAACATATACACTGAGACCATCTGCAAAGACTGAGCATCTTTGAATTTCAAGCATTAAGGAACTGTCTGAGAGGAATCAGTAGGTGACCATTAAGCTCACAGAACAGATATTTCAGTGGCTACAAATGATGGACAGACATTATAAAATTAGAGTGGAAGAGTCACTAACCAAATGAACAATCTGACCCGCAACATAAAAAACAACTATTAGAAGTGGGACAATCTCTAATTTACAGAATTGCTATAATACTGCCAATGTAGTTTTGAAAAAAAATGAGGCATGCAAAAAATAAAAAATCATGAACCAGTACAAGAAAAGGAAAATAGAAACTATCTCTGAAGAAGGGACTTTAAGTAGACAGTCTTCAAATCAACTATTTTAAATATGCTCAAAGAGCTAAATGACTATAAATACAAAAAACTGATTTCTCACCAAATTGAGACCATTGTGAAGATAGATATAAAAAAGAACCAATCAGATATTTTGGAGTTAAAAGTTACTTTTTTTTTATTTAGAAATAACTACCTCCATTGAATTTTTCATTTTATCAGTACTGATCCTATAGAACAAAGAACCAGTGAACTTGAAGATAGGTCAATTGAGATTGTCCAAACTGAAGAGTGAAAAAAAGAAAAAAAGGAACAGAGTACAAGAAACCTGTGGACTATCAAGTGTCCAATGTATACACCATGGGAGGCCTTGAGAGAGAAAAGACAAGAAAAAGGGGCAGAAACAATACTTGAAAATAATGGCCAAAAGTTTCCTAAACTGATGAATGTTACAAATCTACACATACAAGAAATTTAATAAACTCTAAAGAGAACTTTGATACAGAGGAATTAAATCCTCTGAGACACATTACATCAAACTGTTCAAATCTAAAAGCAAACAGAATCCTGGAAGGAGCAAGGGAACCAAGTCATCATGTAAAAGGAATCATCAATGAGAAAACAGTTGATTTCTCATCAGGAATCATTAAGTAGTGGAAAGACATTAAAAAAAAAGCAAATGTCATCTAAGAATTCCTATCTAACAACAATCCCTTCAAAAAAATGAAAAGATGATCCACAGAGTCATCTGAGAAAATATCTGTGAACACACATTTGATACAAGTCTAATATCAAAAATGTATTAAAAAATCTTACACTCAACAACAAAACGACAAATAGTCCTAACTCCCCACCTATGGGCAAAGAACTTGAAAAATATTTTCCCAAAACAGGTATACAAATGGTCAACAAGACATGAAAAGACATCAATCTCATTCTTTACAGATATGCAAATAAAAATCACAATGAGATATATATCACTCCATGCCTGAAAGTATGGCTTTAATTTAAATAACAAAGAAGGGAAATAAACAAGTACTGTTAAGTATGTAAAGAAATAGGAACCTTCATATGTGTTGTTGAGAATGTGCACAATTTAAAAAATTCCTCAAAAAGTTAAGCATAGAATGACTAAATGATCCAACTTTTCCACTCCTAGATACAAACCCATGAGAACTGAAAAATACGTTTAAGCAAAAATTTCTCATAAATGTTTGTAGCAACATAATCCATGATATTCACCTCAAATGTCCATCAAGTGATGAGCAGATATACACAACAGAGTAACATTCAGTCACAAAAAGGAATGAAGTTCTGACATGTACTATAACATGGCTGAACCTTAAGCTAAGCAAAAGTAGTAAGACACAAGGTCACATATATAATTCCAGCTATATACAATGTCCAGAATAGGAAGGTCCATTGAGACAGGGTAGAGAAGTGTTTGCAAGTGACTGGGAGTTGGAGAAGGGGGGTGATTGTGGAGGTAATTTTTAGTGTGATAAAAATGTTCTGGAATTAGATGGTGATAGTTAGACAACACTGGCATTATTAAAAGTCACCGACCTGTGTATTTTTAAAAGTTTAAATGGTGAACTCTTCTTTTTTGTGAATATTGCATAAGTTAAAGAAAACAAAACTTGTTACCTGAGACATTAAACAAATACAGGAATGATCTCAGATTTACCAAGTGATGCCAGGTTCTTGCATTTCTCCAGCATTACATCTATGTTTAGTGTTCTTTGAGAAGGAGCCAGCAAAGCCCACTTTTCCTGGGTGAACTCCACCAGTCATATCCTCAAAGGTCACCAGTTCCTAAACCACAAATGTCATGGCTTTGCCTAGGTTCACCCCATCAATGTTGAGAAGAAAAGAGTGAGGATGAGAAAACCAGGAATGGTGAGCCCAAAGCACAAGATGTACAGGGTTCTGAGCTCAGTTTTCATTTGCTTCTGAGCTCAGCCCTCAATACTCATCTCTTGCCAACTTATGCTCACCCTGAGGATTAAGTGAACCTCTCATACATAGGTGATTTTCTCTTACAGTGAGACTATGAACTCATACAAACTTACTTCCCTCTATATTTTAGACTGAATATAGTCCTGGCACATTGCTGAGATCAGAGAAATACTTGATGAACAAATAAATGACTTTCCAATGGCAATAATAACTTTCTGGCATTTAGGACAGTCATATATTTCCTTGGCTTCCCCTTAAAACTCCCAGCAGAAAACAATATAGACAGTGACCCTGGAGGAATTTCTGCAAATATAAATGTTGACATATAGTGACAATGTCTGATGATAGCCCCTAACTCTTCACCAGATGCCCAGATGTGAGAATGCCTGAAGACCTGGTTTGACTCTGAGGTTCCACTATGAAAACAGGAAACTTTAGTATAAAGTTTAGTATAAAGCACTGGGGGATAGGGAAGGCCCAGAGGACCTTCCATAATTTAACAATAGCAAGGACAGGGCAATGGGAAATAGGGGTAATCAAAGGAATAATCTGGTCAAAGGATTCCTTCTGGTCAAAGGAATAATCTGGAAAAGAAGCATCCACTCACCTGTAACCAGCTTGTCAGAAAGCCATTTGCTAGCTCTTCCATCTCTGTGCATACTTTCTAAGGAAAGGCTTGGTAGAGGGGAGAATGAACTACAGAAGAGGAAATGAATCATAAAAATTCAAGCATAATCTCTGTTCTTACACTCACAAATCTGGAGGCTGCCCTCTTGTCTATGATTTGACAACCTCACATAGCACATACCCTCACCCCCACCCAAACAGCCAACACTGGTTTCATAAGAAACCAGAATAAAGGCCCATTTCACCGAGGCCAGGAAATAGGGCTCTATTGCATTCAAGGCGTATTGCATACAAGGAAGAGGTTACTATTCTCATTTCACAGATGAAGAACTTAAAGTTCAAGGGACATCACTGTTATTTATCCAAGTTTATAGGAAGAGTTACAGGTATAATTCAAAAGACTCTTCAATTCACTACACAGGTAACATATTCACAGACACACAAATCACCTAAGCCCCAAGTCCTAAGAACCATATAATCATTTCTAGTAACATCCAGGCTCCTAGAGCTCCACTCCCACCTTTCCTGCTTATCCCCCCACTCTGCACCTGCTCTGAGATACAGGGGTCTTTATAGCATGAACTTAGTACCCCACAACTTACCATAAGTGGAAGACAGAATGATGGCTGCCATTCTGAGATTCAGGTAGTAAATTTTCCTGAACAGAGCTTTAAGGAAGCCAGGATACTTCTCTTCTTACTCGCAGTGTACTCAGAACAGGGTTCTGGAATAAAGAAGAAAATATGAAGTTTTCACGACTCTCTCCCTGTCCATCATGCCCTTCTTCAAAACTTAAGTGGTACCTTTGCTATTAGGGTGCCACTAACATCAGGGCCAAGTGATGGCAGCACTTGTCTTTCTTACTCCTAACTGGTATGGCCAATATATTATTGCTCCATCCTGTTTCAAAACCTAAGCTTCACTGAATCTCACAGCACATGTCACATATTCTTTGCTACAACCCAATGCACTTGAGACTGTGGCACCTGAATCCCATTATTATTTCAATTCTCCACACCTACCTCAGCCAGGTAATATCAGAGTCCTTGAGGATGACTCTCACACTTAAGAGTTTGTCCCACTCTGCCTAGGACACATATCCCATGGATACTATCTTAAACTTTGTCATCACCTGACAATGGTTCAGAAATATCCCTCTGAAATAAGAGCTCAGAAATCTCTCTGGAAACCCAATCCCCTAAACTTCTACCTTGTTGCACATGTGGAAGACACTCAAATAGTTCTGTGGAGAGACCTAGTTGAATAGGAACTGCCTCCAATAGCCAGCACGGAGTGAATTTTTCAGCACTTTCAGATGAATGTAACCCACCTGATAACTACTATAAACTTATGAAAGTACATCAGTCAGAATTTCTAGCTAAGCTTCTTCCAAATCCCTGAACCATAAAACCTATAAGAGATGACACATGAGCAAGGTTTGGGATTTTAATTAATATTGATATCTAGCAATAAATAATGAATACACCCTTAACTTCAGTAGATCTCCTTCGCAGAGCAATATTCATGAGAAGAAATCTACCTTCCAGTTCTGTCACCAAAATGACCATCTGCACTATGATTCTCTCCCTCTCTCCTATTACAGTCTTCCCTTCTCTTTAATTCCATGCTCTATAGCTCTCTTGTGTTCCATCCTTCCTACCTTGTTAGCAGATTGATGCCTTCAATTTTCCTTACTCTACTGGATTCTACAAACTATTTAACTACTGATTCAGTGTTTTTAGTAACAAAATTAATCTAAACTTCATCCTAGTTAGTAACCAGTCTCTCTCCCTCATCACAGTCAAACTTTTTTACTGTCTCATTTTCTTACAATTCACTCACTTAATACAGTATATTCAGGTTTCTAACATTGACATTTAAAAGGCAATTTCCCTGGCAGAATCACTGTTGCTCTTACAGTAACAGAGATGCAGACTGCAAATAAACTTATGTTACTTCATACTTACAAGATCAAGAAAAATTCTTTATTAGTCTGAAAAGATGTTTTAATACAATGCTGGGGAAGTTCATCATCATCAAGCAAAACTGCAAAAAGCCTCTTTACTTTTTCTCCATCAATCCCAATTCTAGTATTTTCTTTCAAAGATTACACAAAGATTAAGAATACTTACTGTGGCATTATTTATAACAGCAAACAACTAAGCACAACACATAGACCATAAAAGGGAATCAGTTAAATAAACTATGAGATGGCCACACAATAAAAAATCATATAGTAACTAGGGATTTAGAGATCTCATTTTCTTCCATAAACATGTCGTCTTTGGAGTGTGTGGGTTTGGAATGTGGGGTTCTGGGAAAGGTTTCACCAGAGCTCCCTGTTCAGCAGGATGCAGTGAGTTCCCAGTTGAGTTTCTCCCCGAGGCAGAGACATTAGTTATTTTAAAGAGTAGGTTTAGTGTCTCCCTGGTGGCAAAGCAGGTTAGGTGCCACACAGTGAAGCATGTGCAGCACAGCAGCACAAGTTCGATCCCCAGCCAGGGAGGGGACCCAAATGGCGCAGCAAACATCTCCTGCCTCGCCCACTGCTCCCCTCAGCAGTGTATGTCAGTCGATCTGCCTTTTCTGTTCCCCACTCTGTCTCTGGTGAATCCCATGACTCTGGCCTGTACCCCAGCTCTTGTATACATAAATAAATAAATTTAAAAAACAAAACAAAGAGCAGGTTTATTAGGAAAATGGAAAGAAGAGTAAAAGACTCGTACCATAGCAGGCAGAAAGAGCTGCCCCCAAGAGGGACAGGTTTGCTGAGAGAGGCCTGCACGGTTGCAGGTAGGCAGCCTTGAGGAGAGCTGCCTTCACTGAGAGGTCAGTGAAGAGAAGCCCCAGCATGGTACAGGTCACAGTCAGGCAGGAAGGCTGCTGCCCTGAAATGAAGAGAGTTGAAGAGAAGCACCTGCATAGTCTCAGGTGGGCAGAAGGACGGCTGCCCTGAGCCAGTACAGAGACTGCGCTGATATAGTCTTCTCTTTGGGAGGGGCTCACTCCTTCATGGAGTGGCTTGCTGGTTGACTTTTAACCAACTATATAGAATTGTTACAATAGGGTCTGGAGATTCTGGAGATGGAGCTCACTCTATCTTTACTTTTGGTCTGATAGTTATGATTTATAGTCATCACTGGCACCTAAGGATCTTTGGTATAGTTGGATTAATGGCTGTTAATCCCTTCTACCCACACCTCTTTGTGTGAGCCAGGTCTCTGGTCTTAAGACACCTCCTTCCCAGTTTTTTTTTCTATTCTTTTGTCCTTCATCAAATATAAGGGAAAAAAAATCAAGGTATAAAGAATATATGAAAAATTTTTTAATAAGAATTTTTTTATTTTTAAAACACAGGAGGTATAATTATGTATGTGTATATGTATTATATAGATGCTATATACACACACACACTATAAACATACACACTATACACTATATAACATATATATGCACATACATCAGACTTGTCATATATTGTGTATATATACACACATATCAATCAAGTGAACAGTTCTAAAAATAATGTTATTATTCTAGAGACACTTAGTTCCTCCAATGTCTATATTTTAATTTCTAAAACTATTCACTACTGAAAAAATGCAAAATACTATGTGCACTAATAATGGAAAAAACCTCTAATATATGTTAACTGAAAAGAAAAAGGATACAGTACTACATTGCCTTAAGTGAAGAGGGAATGAAAATATATTTGCTTGCATTTATTTAACGGAAACTTGGAATATGAAGGCAGGATAAACCAGTAAAAGTAATTACCTATATTGTGGAGGTGGGGAAGAAAGAAATGGAATGGAAGAGAATTGGGTGATGGGGCAGGACTTTATAACGCTTACCTTTCTAATATCAACTTAGTTTTTGTTCAGAGGCAAAGAAAAATTTAAACACTCTAGTATTTTAAAACAAAATTGAGTAATTTAATTTTTATCCACATGTCTTAGTGAATCCTTGTGCTTAAAATTTGACCACAGAAAATCCCATTAGCTTTTCTGCTCAGAAGAGGTTGCTTGGAAACCTACTGTTGCTCATTCCACAAGGAACTCACCTGGTCTCAGAAATCAAGTGATCAGTGAGAAGTGACAAACTGGGGATTCAACGCAAACTTCCCATCCAGTGATCTGCTACCCAAGTAGCAGAAAACAGCTGAATGCTGTGTGCATTTGATTTGCTCAAGTACTCGGATGGCGCTTTTTTTGGTGACTCTAGATGCAGAGCCACGCTAGCTACTAGACTTCCCTTTCCCAATATGTAATAGCCCAAAGTGTCTTCAGACAATGGCCAAAAGTGGGGAGCAGTGCTAGTGAGGGATTGTAGCGGCAGGAAAGGAGGCACTGGAGCAAGGTTCGGGATGGTTCTGGGCAGATGGGTCGAAGAAGGAGAGTCTTGGAGCCCTTGGTGGCTTTTCATGCTTTATTTAGTAGAGGTGGCCAGGTACATGGCAGGCAGGGGTGCCAGGGGAGGCTGGGAGGACTGCCAGCCTCCCAGCCCCCAGTGCATCTCACCCTCTCGGCTGCTTCTTTTCTCTCTCTCTGCTGTTGCTGCTGCTCATCAGTACTGTCGGTCCTGTCGGTTCGTCTGGTCCTCGCAGTTCTGTCTGTTGGTCCTCACAGTTCTGGCGTCCTCATGACACCGCCCATTTATGCCCGTGTCCAACACAGGTGCGCCCACTTGCACATGCCCACCCTGGAGTGCTCACAGCACCTCAGGTGTCCATCATCAGTGGTGGGAGGGTGGAAATACCTGATCAACCTTTACCCTACAGGGATGCAGAAAGTTCCCTAGTGAGGGTCACGGGACAGCTTCTTTTGAGGAGGGACCGCGAGTGTTGAAACAGGAGAAATCACAGCTTGCTTCCTGTGGCCCTGCAGTCCCAAGACAGGAAACAGGGACTCCAGAGAGCGACTTGGGCCATGACTGGGGCCGCCTGAGGTCCACACTCAGAGACTGCCGCTCAGAGTCTCAGAGTCTGCCGCTCCTCCCAGGGCTCACCTAGTCATTCCTCACCCAGGTTTTGACCTGCACAGGCAGCAAAGCCATGACACAGGGCTACAGCCAAAACTGCAGCCCCTCCCAGCACTTTTGCTTCTGGTCTTGGGGTCGCCCCCACAGGCTGTGGGAAAGCTCCGGTCTTGGGCTGAGGCCGCGTGTGAGGGCATCACTTGCCTGGAGTTACAAGATAGCCTTATTTTGCCTGGCGTGTACAAGAGTGGGCCCTGGCTGGGTCCATCTGGGGAAGGAATTCACCCCAGAGGGTTCCAGGCTGTGGGCGGAGACCAGGCTTCTGGGGGTGTAGTGTCAGAGAGAAAAGATAATCAGGCTTTTCAGCCCTCCCACCATTGGTATAATGGACACCTGTGGTGCTGCATGCTTGCCTAGTGGGCATGCGCAGATGGGTGCAGCTGGGTTTGGACACGGGTATATAAGGGCGGTGTCATGAGGATGGCAGCAGCAGCAAAGCAGCTGAGAGTAAGATGCCCTGGGAACTGGGAGGCCTGCTAGCCTCCCGGCCCCCCAGGCACCCATGCCTGCCATGTACCTGGTCACCTCTGACAACAAAAACTAAAAAGCCACCTAAGGCTCCAAGACTCCTTCTGTAGGGTCAGAGAACTATCAGGTCTTTCCACTCTCCTGCCACTGGTATAATGATGGACACCTGCGATGCTGCACGCATGCCTAGGTGGGCATGTGCAAGTGGGTGCACCTGAGTTTGACACGGGCTAAAATGGGTGGCATCATGAGGACGCCAGTACCGACCAACAGGACCAACAGTACTGACCAATGCAAGCAGCAGCAGCAGTAGCAAGCAGCGAGAGGGTGAGATGCGCCTGGGGCTGGGAGGCCTGACAGCCTCCCGGCCCCCCTGGTCCCCCGGCCCCCATGTGCGCTATGTACCTGGCCACCTCTGACAATAAAAAACATAAAAGGCCACTGAAGGCTCCAAGACTCCCTTCCTTGACCCATCTGCCCAAACCATCCCGAATTTGCTCTGTATGTCTTCTTGCCGCTACACCTTCCTTTACCCTGTCTGCTAGAATCATTGAGAACTTGCTTGGTGCCCCTTCCTGGCACTACAGGGGTACTCTGGCCCTGTGGTATCTGCCTGGGGTATGAGATGAGCTGATCCAGGGGCGCCAAGAGCAGGTGGGTAGGAGAGCGAGTGTAGCGGCAGGAAGGCAGCACAGGGAAAGTTCTGGATGGTTCTAGCAGATGGGGTAAAGGAAGGAGTCCTGGAGCCCTGGGTGGCTTTTATGCTTTTATTATAGAGGTGGCCAGGTACACTGCAGACAGGTGGGCCAGGAGGCTGGCAGGCCTCCCAGCCCCAGGCGCATCTCACCCTCTTGTCTGCTTTGCTGGTCTTCTCCTGTTATCCCGCTGCTGCTGCTGCTCTTACTCTCATTGCTGCTTGTTGGTCTTGGTGTTCGCGTTGGTGGCTGCTTGTTGGTCCTGGCATCCTCATGATGCCACCCATTTAAGCCTGTGTCAAACTCAGGTGTGCCCACTTGCTCATGCCCACAGCACTGCAGTTGTCCATCATTATACCAGTGGCAGGAGAGTGGAAAGACCTAATCTCTGACCTTACAGTGAGAAACACAGGGACCATGGAAAAGAGAGGGGAATGGAAAGGAAACACATAGACATAAGCCTTAAACAATTACTTCAGATGTGACTGTGGAAGCAGGAGGGCACAGGGCAGGTTTTCTTTGATTCAGACAGATGATAAAGGAGGAGTCCTGGAGGCTTCAGTTGTTTTTTCAGGCTTTTATTGCTCTCTCTACATCAGAGGTGACCAGGTATGGAGTGTGGGGGTGCAGTGAGGGGGCAGACGAGGGTACAGTGGAGGGGGTAGCACCAGGAGGCTGGCAGGCCTCCTAGCCCAGGGGAATCTTCACTGTCTAGGCTTTCTGACCTCCTCTTCTTCTATTGATTCTGCTTATTCTCCTGACTCTCTGGTTGTGCTCCTACCTTTTGTGGCATCCCCTTGAAGCTGCCCTTATGTAAATGTCTCCGTCCAGGTGCACTCACCTACGCATGCTCACACCCTACTCCAGGTGCCGCCATCATGCATAGGTGAAGGACTGCAGGGGTCTATGATTGACACTAATAGTAGGAGGATGGAAGAACCTGATAATCTTTCACTTACCCTACAATGACCTAATTACACCAATTAAAAGGTAGGATTTGGCATGGTAGCTAAAAAATCATGAGATGATGCTATATGTACCTAGTGCCAGCAGGGCCTGATGGAATCATGCAGACAGCTAAAGCAAGGAGATTCCTGGATCCTCTACTGGCTTTTTCAGGCTTTTAATGATCTTCCTACACCATTTGTGGTGAGGCAACCAAGTGTAGGGCAGGCCTGGAGTCCAGGAGGCCCCCTTCCTTTACTTTCCTGGGCTCTCCTGCATACTCTCCCAGTCTCTGCTGGTCTCCACTGCACTCTGCCCCCTCCCTTATATGCTCAGTCTCCACCCAGGCATGCCCACTCATACTCGCCCACACCATGTGCCAAGTGTCATCATCAGGCCTGCGTGTGAAACCACAGGTGTTGATCATTGGTGCTAATGGCAGGAGGGTGGAAAAAACCTTGATGGCTTCCATTTCCCTTACAGTGCTATTCAAGAAGCTGACTTCAAATATGTTAAAGTATGTTAGTAGTAAGTAGGAGGATAACAAGTTGAGCCAAGAATGTTAATTAAAGAGCCAGGTCCATATTAATGTTCCATAAAATGGCTTTCACATCAAAGAAAATTATTAGTCACAAGGACATTGCATAATGGTGAAAGGGTCAATCTATGGAGAAATCTGCAATTTTTTTAGAATAAAATCTTGATTCACCATATTTATAATTTATAGGAATATAGCTTCATACCTCTATATCTGTATAAACCTCTCCACCCAGAAACCAAATTCTAGTGCCAATCCCAGCAGACTGGTACCTCTACCAATTCCTCCCACCTATGCCTCTTATAACCACCATATTTTCCATAGAGTATAAGAGTTATTTTTGTTTCGATGTGACAATTTTCTTTGGTGGTTTATATTTGATAATTGAATAAAGCCATCTGGTAATTAGCTTTACTTTCTGACTTCATTTAGCATAGTCACCTAGAATTCCATTCATGTTGTCACAAAGATAAGATTTAACTTTTAAAAAATAGCTGAATAATATTCTGTCGAGTATACATCAACAACTTCTTTAGTCACCTGTTGATGAATGTTTAGGTTGTTTCCATATCTTGGTTATTGTGAATAATGTTATAAACATAAGGGTGCACATATGTATTTTAAATTAGTGTTCCATACTCTTTGGCAAAGACAGTTATACCAGAATATCAATGTACATTGAAAAAACAAACTAATATAACTCAGAGAAAAAGTAGAAAAATTCAAAATTATAAAGGATGTCAGTAACTCCCTCAACACTTCCAGCAGCAATTGATAGTACTACTAGGAAATAAAATTGAAAAAAAAAAGACCTGAAAAGACATCAAATGGTTTTATTCAGATGACTTTCATAAATCATTCAATTGAAATTTTTTTGTTTATAATGACCTAAACAGAAACAATCATAAGCAAAATGTCCAATAATATTTCAACAGTTTATCAGAATGACCCATTATAGTTGATGCTCTTGGTATATCACATTCAGCCCCAGAGTTTGTTGTCAGTTTATAGTTACCTTGACTGCACTATATTTGATAGCATCAGCACTCATTTGAACATCATTAGGGTAGAAGTCTCAGCTCAAAGCAAAAGTTTTAGGTAAAAGAAAACATCATTATTCATATAGTGTGTACATGCAGCCTATGCTGTGTGTGTTTGTGTGTGTGTGTGTGTATGTACATTCCACTATCAGGTATAGGGGTATTCCTACACTCCTTTCAGACCTGTCCTTAGGCACCATTCCTTCATAGACTTGACCACCAAATCTGTCTCAGACATCGCCTGCTGAATGATGCTCTTGGCTCTGTGTTAGGTGTTTCTAAAAGAGCTCTTTGCTGTTGGCTAATGCTCAGCCTCTTTAAAAGTTGTAATGTTGGTCCTTGCCTGTAACATGTCTGGCACCATCCGCTAGTGCTGTTCCCTTTGGTACTGCCTGGTCCAGCATCCAGTGCTGGCCAGCCTGGCCTTTCGATTGCTGTTGTAGACTACTGTGGTGCCACTTCTGGAGAGACATCTGTAGATCTTTACAGTCCTTTGTAAATCTTACTTTCAAGACCTTCATGTCGGACTTCAACTTCAAAGAACTGCCTGGCCATTGCTACTGCTTCTTTCCTCTCTCCCAACTTCTCTTTATCTTGCCCCCTTTGTAAATAAATCCCATTGTTTTTGAATCCTGACTCATCCTGCAATTGCACTGGTGAGTACCCACCAATTATGATGTTTTGCCTCCATAATGTTGATCATTTCAGAAGAACCTAGGTTGCATTTCAAGTATAACAAGCAAAGAATGATTTTACTCCAGAGGATGACTATCTGAATAGGCATTAGTGTAAACTCCCTCATAGTGTTGACCTTGACATGAGGCCAAAAATAAAGTATCATACTGCCAACACACAAACCTGTTTTGAATGATATTCCCTGCTCTTTTATCCTTTCTTGTAAATTGTGCCTTAGATAGACTTGCCACCATGTGTAATAGGCTTCATATCCTATGTATCTGATGATGTTTCTAGAAAGTAGAGTCTAGCCTGATTGCCATTGTGCTGTCTGGGGAATATCTCACCACAAGTTTGGTAAGGAAAAGGACATGTGATTTCAGCTCTATTTCCTTAAAGTTAGGACTCTAGTTACATTTCCAGGGAGCTGTTGGGAGGGCTGTTGAAGTTAGATATGTTGGGGAGGAAGGTGAGTAATCAATAGCTAAGAGGGGGTTTGGGTAGATCTAACTGCAGGAAGGTGTGCAGATAATGGAATCTTGAAAAGTGGCCCTATTTTCTTGATGATAAATCCCAACAGAACTTAGAACTCTGGTGATTAGGCACCCACATTCTGGAGATAGCCTGCTATTAAGCTCACTTGGCCAGAGACTCTCAAGAAAACCAGATATTTTTTACATTGCATCCCAAATGTATAGACTCTGAGCTGAAGAAGGTCCAGAGTAAGAATCTTTTCCCTCCTTTTAGCTGTTAGATGGAACTTCATTTCTGATGCCTCTGGCCATTTGGCAGGAATTATCAAAAGAAAGCACAGGGCAGCCCACAGTAGGTCAGGGCAGGTCAGGTCACAATTGTGATCCCACCTGAGCATTCCCACACCACTTGTTCTTCATCTTATGGGTATGTTGGGGGTAAAGAGAGAAGGCAGACAATGTGGGATAGACACTTCCTGGGTAGGGCCATGCAGTAAGATGTTGGAAACCTAGTGGGTTTGTTGTGTTCATTCCCTAGGTCACACTGGTACAGCAGAAAGGTGGGTGCCAGAATCCTTTATCCATGTTAATCCTGAACCTAGAGGTGTTACCTGGTTCATGGTTGAGGTCTTTGAAGATGCTCTTCTGTTACTGCTCTGGGGCACATAATTTGTTAGGTTGGGGTTCTCCAGTGAAAATATACAAGCAGGCCCCGCATGCTTCCTGGCTTAGTGACTCTGGCACTGTCTTGGTAGAGCTCTACCTAAGAGACTGTTGAGGACCTAGCAGATGGGTTCTGGTACTCTAACTCCCTAGACAAGGGGCAGGTACATCGGACCACTGTTCAGTGCTGATTTGAAGAACTTAGGGGTCTCTACATTCAGGACCCCGAGATGCCCATGGTGGTACCAAAACCTATATTCCAATGTAGTGGTTCCCTTGTGGCCCTCTCAGGGTTTTCCCTCACAAGTATCTCATAGGCCCTACCCCAAAGCAATCTGGACCCCCACATATAAACCACTATGTGTTGGAATAGAAATGAAATAGTACCAAAGCACAGTGTACTACATGTTAAAGGACAATTCCAAAGGTCACTAAACATGGGTTCTCATTCATGCACTCAATTGCGAGACCAGCCAGGTGCAGGGCTTATTTACAAAGGAGAGATAAGTTGGGACTGGGGGTAGTTGGGAGGAAGGAAGAAGTTAGAGGTATGGCCAGAGGCAGCAGAAATGGCTCAAAAATCATGAACTTGTCAGATCACAAAAGTCTCAAAGGTCATGAAGGACTCAGGTCAGGAAGGTCTCAAAGTTCTCAGCAGAGGTGGCACCAGAGCATTCAGCAACAGCAATCCAAATGCCAGGCCAGGCAGCACTGAACACCAGACCAGACAAGACTAGAGCACCAAAGGGTGATGGCAGACATATCAGAGGCAGGGACCAGTGTTACAGCTCTCAGAGTTGTTGGGCATAGAGCAAAACAACCAGCTTTTTTAGAGACACCTCGGACAGGGCCTATGTTGCCATTCAGCAGGTGATATTGGAGGCAGAGTTGGAGTTCAGGTCCAAGGTGAGGTTCAGTGTTATGGCTCAATAAACAAAGGCCTTCTGGATGAATCTGACTGGTCTACCAACTGTCTCCAAGTTTTCTTCCAATCTGCACACAAGTCCTCTTCAAGCTCTGTCACCACATACCCCTTTTCAAGTTGGTTGGAGCTGGGTTTAAATACTTTCCAGGGTGTTCACTTTTTGAACCTTTTAGTTAATTGGCACCCATGGGAACTCAAATCAGCATTGGAAGGTTTACAATCTTCTATTTGCTTAACTGCCAAAAAGGGGGAAGGGAGAACTGTTCCATATTTGCATAATTGCCAAAACTGAGGTTATGTCAGCTATTTGATTGGTACTGGTCAAGCCCATCCATGCTTAACTATATCACAGAGCCTGGTATAAAAGCCCAGAGCAGGCTCCTTGGCTGGAGGGCTCTGTCCTCAGCAGGAGCAGAGGTAAACTCTGCCTGAGGTCCTCATTGGGGCTGGGTCTAATCATTGAGGGGGCCCTGCTTCAGAAATACATCTTTATATATTTGGTGAACAGAGAAAAATTACATTGTCGTTGTATTTTACTACTGTTTTTATCATTTTAACTACCCGACCCAATTTAGCAGTCAGCTCAAATCATCACATTTGAATACAAAGAAAAAAAATTAAAAAGGGTGTAGAATTGAGTCATTGGATACATTTATCTGCTGCTTGTTATCTCACAGAAAACATCAAATCTTTGTGGGTCTTCCAGGTGGGGAGCTATGATCTTGCTCATCTTCACAGTATTCCATAAAGGTTTGTTTGCCACAGCCTTTAAATCCTGTTAAACCTTGACATGATTCAACTCTGTTGCCATTTCATCTGTGCTGCCAGGAACATCTTCTGTGTGCCAGGAGACTGTATTTGTTTTCTAGGTCTGCCATAAATCATGGGACTGCAAGAGTGGGTAGGAGATCCCACTGCTATGGACTCTCTTTGCAGAGCTCCACTAAGAGAGAGTGTTCAAGAGCTGGATGATGGGCTCAACTACTCCATCTCCCTAGACAAGTGGCAGGTACATTAGGTCACAAGTAACAGCCAGTCCAGGGGAGGAGTGAGCACAGAGGCATCTCCGTATCCAAGACTCTGAGATGACTGGACAGATACAGAACTTACACTCAAGTCTATGACTTAAAGAGTGTAGGCACCATAAGACACAGGGTTTGTCAGATGTTCTTTCTTCAGAGCTAAAATCTGCCCTTCAGATTATTATCAAACTAAAAAGAAAGATACCAAATTATTTGTTAAAGATGTAACACAATCAGTTTTTAGAGGTGCAGAGAATAGTTTGGAGGAAAATGTATTAGATATGAGTTAATGTTAATTGCATGGAAGGGAATAGGGAGAAGAGAGAACAAAGGGCAGTTAGAATTCTATTTAGTTCTGCTTTTCTAACAAAAAGTTTAAGCTACAGTTTGGGGAGGGTCCATTACAAAGTCCCTCCTTTTATATGTGAGTGATTTTATTCTTAAATTCAAAGAGAAATGGAACCTGTTTCATTGACTTTTTCCTGTTTTTAATGGGAGGCATGGTTATGTAGAGAAAGAAAACTTTGTGTTCTCATATCCCAGGCAGCAAGGGCCAGAGGGACAGGTTGAGAAGCTACATAGATGGAAGTCCCAGCAATCATGCACTGTGGTGAATTGCAGAGAGTAAATAAGGTAGCAGAGTGAAATACAGGTGAAAAGGTATTCCAATGATGAGACCTAATAAAACAAATAAATTTGCCATCAAGTCCTAAATTCCCCCTCTAAGAATCATTTGAATTCTTTTGAATTTGAAGAGGAAGAGTTCTTTGATAATGACTAAATGTGAAGCTGTATGTCCTTGAATAGGTGTGAAATATTGGCGAAGTAGTCAAGAATACATTCAGTTTTTATTGTTGCAGGGGTTCCTCCTTGGGCTATAGTTGGCACATCTAGAGTCATCTGGTTTTGCAAAACAGCCTCTCTTACCAGTTTTAATTTAATATCCAGGGTGAAATTTTCCAAAGGAAATCATTTAAATCCAGTTTGGCAGTTAGCAAGGGCTTCTATGTGCCACCCTCCTATCTCTACTCCCTGGAAGATAAGGATACAAAGAAAAAATGAACCTACCAGTGGAAGACTGATAGAGTCAAGTGGTTTAGGAGGTGAGGGAGATTGGCCAAGGTTGACACTAGGCATTAAGTAATGCATGACAGCTAAGTGAGACCTTAATGTACTCTTCCCAATACTTTGTGGTATCAGCAGGACCAAAGTTTCTGTCCAAGGTGCCATGGAGAGCCATTTGGGATAGAACTCCAATAGCAGGTAAGCTAGCCAAGTCAGTGGCAAACCAATAAATGTTTTAGGATTACAATATGGGAGCAAGCTTCTTCAGGGAGCCAGCTCATCTCTTGAGTGCTCTTTGGCCTGGCAGAATTAGGTATGGTGTCTGTTACAGAAAAGGGAGGCTTTTTTTTTTTTGCTTAAAATATCTGAGAAAGGCACCCAAATATACTTACTCCAAATTTGGTAAAAGCCTTTCTCTCTAGACTGATTTAAAGTGGAATAGAGAATTTTTGAGGCACTTAACTGTGGCCTGGCATAAATTGTTGCCTCACTAGTAATTAGTAGTAAAAACAATGATTTTACATGTCCTTACTGGCCAATTTGTGAAAAGTCATGGAATAGGGCATACAGTGGCCACAAATCCAGAATGAGGTTTGGTTTCCTGCTTGCAAACAATATTGAGCTTATTGGAGAAAAGTGTTAATCCCTGGTTTTGTAATCTAGTATAAGTTTGTTCAAATAGCTTTATTATTAGAGCAAAATGTACCCTTTCCCTATATAAATGTATAAAAAACTTTTAAAGTATACAGTGGAATATAAAGACTGTGTAGTGACTTTTCAGCAAATCAACTTACATATTCAGATATCAAACCTCTGAAAACATTACCCTTTTTCTGTAAATGCATTTTTTCTTTTTATATATATTTGACATCAATTGTGTTCCTCGTGTGTTTCCCACCACCATTTCACCAATGCACCATCACCTCAGTCCCTTGTGCTTTCTGCCTTCCACCCATCCCCTACTCACAAAGTGTTCCTGATTTGTCCTTGTTTTTATTATTATTATTCTTTTCCTTGGTCACCATTTGGTCACTCCTGGTCACCTCCCAGGAGTGAAACCATCCGGTATTTTTCTTTTGCCTTCTGACTTATTTTTTTGATCATAATCCCTTCTAACTCCACCCATGTTTCTATGAATGACTCTAATTTATCTTTTTTGATTGCTGAATAGTATTCCACCTTGTATATGCACCACATCTTCTTGATCCAATCATCTGTTTTTTGGGCATTTAGATTATTTCCAGGTCTTACCTATTGTAAATAGTGCTGCAATAAATATAGGGATTCAGGTATTCTTTTGAATCAGTGTTTTTGTGTATTTTGGGTATATTCCTAGGAGTGGGATTTCTGGATCATATGGGAGTTCCATTTTTAGTAGTTTGAGGAACTGCCACACTGCTTTCCATAATGGTTGGGCCAGCTTGTAAATGCATTTTGATGATCAAATACTGTTTCTCCTAGTGTATTTTGAGCAAAATGAAACTTTCCCTATAAAAGCTTACTAAGTCTCTTATGAAAGTGGATTGTAAAGACTTACAGTGGAGTGACGTTTTTCACCATCATAAAATTATATCTACATAGATACCAAACTACTGTCTGTTCCCATTACCTTTCATAACTGCATTTGATTTTCACATTTCTTTCATTTGTATATTTGAGTGAAATGAACATTGGAAAGTCTTTCTGCAGTGACTTTTCTCAGCAAACATATTCATGATATACATATTCAAATATCAAACCATACTCTTATCATTACCCTTTTTCGGCAACTGGAGTTTAGTATTCACTTTTCTTTTCTGTAGTGCATTTGAGAAAAATGAACCATTATAAAAATATACTAAGACATTTAGAGTTGAAAGTGAATTGGGTGTACACTTTCCAGAGGTGGTGGGGTGGGGAGCAGTTGCAGAGTGCATGCAGAGCTGGCCTCCATGAGTGGGGGGGTGAGTGTGCACCAGAAGTCATTGCTGCTGCCTTTCTGAATCTTACCACCAGCCTTCCTTGCCAACACCCAGCTAGGATGGGGCAGAGGGGCCTGTGAGCCTGGAGGAGGAGACCATGCATAAGCATGTTTGTCTGGAGCAATGTGAAAGGAATCTTTTAAGAATAAATAATAAAACCTGCACCAGCAACCTAGTGGACTGCACCAGGTGGGAGCTGCAGGAGCTCCCAGCCAGCAGCACTATCCATACCCTGGAAAGAGTACCTGGAAATCCCATTCACTGCCACCAACAGTACAGTGGAATCACGCCTTGGTGGGAGCTGTAGGAGGTCATGCCCACTAGCCCCAGTAGTCTGACAGGACAATGCCTACAACAAATCCAAAATCTAACAAGGGAGAGAAAGAAAAATACAAATGGTCAAGCAAACACTCCAAGGAACAATACAACAAGAAAAAATCAGTCTCCAGAACCCAATATTATAGACACAGATGAATTTTCCTGTTTGCCATATGTCAGTGATAATTCAAAATTGCCAAAATTAAGAAAGTCAAAGACCTGGAAAAGCAGATCATAGTTATGTGAGAAGATAAAGAAAAGGGAAACAATATCAGCAAACAGAAGATTAAGAATGAAACTTTAAGAAATTTAGAGAACTGCAGGATAATAAAAGCTCAATGGAGGAGGTAAAAAATTCTGGAAAGGGCCACAAAGGTAGCATAGAAATGTGAAAGAAAAATCATTAATGTCAAAGACACAGATCAAAAAAGAAAAAGAAAGAGAAAGAAAAAAGAAAAACACTTTGAGAATTATGAGACTCTCAGGAAAGGAAATGTAAGAGTCATTGGAATACCAGAAGGAGAAGAGAGAGACAAGGGAGCTGAAAAACTGTTCAAGGAAATAATTGAAAAGAACTTCCCAAACTTGAAGTGGTATATGAAAATAACCATCCAGAAATCTAGAAGGACACCAGACTATCATAATGAAAGGAAAACTACAGCAAGAACATGGTAGTAAAGCTTCCAAGAGTCCAAGACAAAGAAACAACAGTGAAACTGTTGGAGAAAAATTAATAACCTATAGAGACAACTTATGATATCAACATAAAACTTCTCTGAAGAAACACTATGGACAAGAAAAGAATGGAGAGACATATTAAAAAACTCCAAGACAAAATATTCAAACCAAGAATATGCTATCCTGCAAAGCTCTCCTTCCTACATGAGGGAAAAATAAGGAGCTTCTCAAACAAAATCTTTGGGTACACAGCACAATTAACTCCCACTATAAGTAATAGTTGAAGAAGCCTTAGGATCTAAACCAACAGAAAAATGGATACAAAGAACTAAACAAAGAATTAAGTAGAACCACAAAACAATGAACAAAAGGACAGTAACAGACATCCACCCTATCATATTCTCCCTAAACTCACCAATAAAAAGACACAGAGTAGCAGTGTGGCTTCCAAAACAGAATCCAACCTACTGCTCCTCCAGGTAACACACTTTGCTCTAGACATAGACAGATTTACAGTAAAGGATTGGAAAACAATCAATCCTATAAGCAAATAGCACCCTGAAGAAGTCATGGACAGCCATGCTTGTATCAGATAAAATGAACTTCCAGCTAAAAAGTGGAGGAGGAGGTAAAAAATTCTGGAAAGGGCCACAAAGGTAGTATAGAAATGTGAAAGATAAGGATGGACCCTATAGAATGATCAACACTCATCAATATATATTCAGCAAATAAGGAAGAACCAAAACTCGTTAGACCATTACTATCCTTTTTGAAAAGACATTGGAGAAAATACACATGTTTCAGGGAATTTCAGCAACCCACTCTCAATGATGTATAGATCAATGAGACAGAAAAAGGCCTAAGCAAAGATCTAGACCACATAGACCTAACTGTTACATATATTACAGCTCATCCCCCCAAAAACAAATACACATTTCTGAAGTGCACACAGATCATCTCTATAATCAATCACATGGTGGCTCACAACATAAATATCAACAAGTACATGACATTGAAATCATACCAAATATATACTCTGACCATAAAGTTATCAAACTAGAAATTAACCATAAAAAGAAAGCAAGGAGATCTCTCATTATTTGGAGGGATATGAACAACAATGTGCTGAAAGATTACCGGGTGAATGAGGAAATCAATATGAAAAAATCTTGAGAGAAATGATACAACCTCCCAGACAACAGCTAATGTAGTAATAAGAGGAAAGTATATAGCAGTACAGGTTCACATCAAGCAACAAGAAAGAACACAAAGAAACAATCTAATTTCCTATTTGAGATACAGCAAAAGAGCAATAAAACCAAAAACCAGTATAAGGAAATATAAAACCAAACCAGAAATAAATGAAATAGAAACAAAAATACATTTCAAAGATCAATGAAATCTAAACCTGGTTCTTTGGAAAAATAAACACAATAGAAAAACCTCTAGCCAGACTCATAAAGAAAAAGAGGGAGAAAACTCAAATAGGATCATAAATAAAAGGAGAAATTGCAACACAGTAGAAATCCAGAAGGTAATTAGAGAATACAATGAATCCTTATATGGAAACAAACTATAACCTAAATGACATGGACAAATCCTTAGAATTATATAATCACCCAGAGTTGAAAAAAGAAGTACAAAGACTGAACAAGCCAATGACAAGCAGCAAAATTGAAATAGTAATAAAATCCTCCCAAAAACAAAACCCAGGACCACGTGGATTCATAATGTTCTATCAAACATTCAAAGATGAAGTAATGCCTATTTTGTTAAAACTCTTTCAAAAAATTGAGAAAGGAATGCTACCAGATATTTTTTTTATTAGGTCAACATCACACTAATACCAAAACCAAAGACAACTCAAAGAAACTATAGACCAATGTCCCTAATGAACACAGATGCAAAAAAATCTCAATAAAATCTTAATAAACTGAATCAACAATGCATCAAAAGGATTATACACCATGACCAAGTGGAATTTATTCCAGGGACAGAATATGAATCTGTTACAGGCCAGGGAGAGGGGCACCCCAGAAGCCTGCCAAAGTCTAAAGTACTTTTCAGTGCAGACCCATAGAAACTGGTCAGAAAGAGTCAGGCAAATCTGGAAGGAAAAGAGCAAAATCAAAATCAAGATAAAAGCTGTCATTATTAAGCTCCCCACGGGTCTCTCACCCACATCAACCAGTCCAAGACCAAGAATCAAACACAGTTTCTTCACATGTCCCTCTGCTCCACATGCCTCCTCCAGGTCTCCTTGCTGCTCTCCATCCTGCTTCCTTCTTCCTCCCTTCCTTCTGTCCCCTCCTATCTCCTTTCTCCAGCATCTTTTTATCCCTACTCAGCTCCACCCTACTTAGGGTGGAACTAGGATCCTGGACCTTCCCCTTTTCCTGGGGACCACCCTGTTACAGTTTAATATCTGAAAATAAATTTCTGCTACTGAAATTTGTATGTAATTGACACCAAGATATCTGATACAATTCAACATTCAATTATGGTAAAGATCCTTGAAAAACTTGAGATAAAAGGAATGTATCTTAACATAATAAAATCCATATATGACAAATCCATAGCTAACATCATTCTGAATGTTGAAAAACTGAAAGCATTTCTATTAAGATCAGAACAAACCAAGGATGCCCACTCTTAGTTCTGCTACTGGAAGTCATATTAGGCAAGAGAAATATATAAAAGGAATATAAATTTAAGTAGAAGAAGTAAATCTATCACTATTTGCAGATATGATAATACAGAGAACACAAAAATAAAAAAATAGAAAAACTAATCAAAATAATAAACCACTTCAGTGAAGTAGCAGATTACAAAATCAATACATAAAAAAAGTGTGACCTTCTCATAGGCAAACAATCAGTCTGAAGCAGAAGAAATTAAGTTAAACCATCCGTTGTGCATCTATCCAAGGCTGGGTAGGTTCATAGTCGGTTCTCACAGACAAAAAGAGAATTTGAAGCCTTGGGTGAATTTTGCAGGACTTTAATGATAAAGCAGGACCATATACATAGGCAGGTAGCGACTCCAACACTGAGACAGGTAGAACAGCATCTCCACTGCCTAGTCCTGTTCAGCGCTCACAGCCACAAAGACATTGTTGCAAATGCAAGGCTCATCTGTTCGCTAGATGTAACTGTAAAGGACTGAGTTTCTGTAGGCACCCCAAAAGAACAAAGAGCGGACATAGGGATGCAACAATCAAGTAGAGCTTTACTTTTACTATGCCTGCATGCAGGGGCCAACCGTCCAACTGAGACACACAGGTCTAGCTGGGGCGATCGACCCCAACAGTAAGAAGGGGTGAGCTTTTATAGCCAATTTCCCACCATTAATTACATAGGTTGCAGCCAATAAGCTGAGAGGTCAAAGCCTGCGCAATGAGCACAGCAAATAACTTTAAAGAGAAACATGTTTCAAAAGTTTAAACTTGTACGGGAGATCCATTTTGGCTGGCACGGGCTTCTGCCCTATATCCTGCACATTCTCAGATAACATTCTAAGATAACAAGCTGTTTCATCCGCCCTGCCCTTAACTGCCCAAGAGAGCCTAAGGTATGGGACCAGCTGACCTACTAGATAAGGAAGTAGGCCTGTAGGTTGTTTGTCAAGTTTCAGTCAGCTAAGTTTAGACAAACTCTGGCTCTAACATAACAATGAGCTGTCTGTTATGTGGAAGGTGAAATAATTGTACCCCTCAAAATTAAATACCTCAGAATAAACCTGAAAAACAAGTTGATAAGTCTATACAAGGAAAGTTACAAAACAGTGTTAAAAGAAATAGAAGGCACAAAGAAATGAAGAAATGTAATATTCTAGTGGACTGGAAGAATTAACATTATCAAAATGGCTGTCCTAGCAAAACCAATTTACATTCCATGCAATTCCAAATAAATATCTCAATGGCATTCTCCCAAGAAATAGAATATTGCTGAAATTCATATATAACCACCAAAAAAAGAAAAAGGAAAACAAAACACTATACCAAACCCTGAATAGCCAAACCTCTTCTGATGAAAAGTGGAAAGAAACATAGGTATTACAATCACAAACTTCAAACTATACTACCAAGTCATAATAATAGCACCACACAGCATTGGAACAAAAATAGCCATGTATGCTGGTGGAATTGAATTGAAAGATCAGAAATAAAACAACACATATTATCACATTCTATGACTGTTAGGGTGAAAAAGTCCTCCTAAATAAATGACACAAATAAGTTATAGACTCCAACCCCCACTCCAAATATACAATATCCAAAAACTACAAGTCCCATAAAATCATTATCAAAAAATAAATCACTAAAACCTAAGAGTAAAGTTAAACAGCAAGCTAAGTATAAAAACAAATCTGTGGGGCTTGGGGAGGAACCCACAAGAAATGGTTTTCAGAGCCATTTCCCAGTGTGCATTGGGTTCCAGCTCCAAAGTACTGGTAGGACATTTACGAATCTATAGCCCTCTCTTCTCCATGTTATTCATTAAACTATTTCCCCTTCTTTTACAAATAAAACCCTTTATTAACTTTTGTTATATGTGCCTACAACTAGGGCTTATTATAAAAGACTTTCAAGCACACTTCCCTACAAATGATGCAGAAAGAGCAATAAAAGCATGGAAAAGTCACTTAAGGCTCCAGGAATCCTCCTTTACCTGTCGACCCAGGTCATAGAGAACCTCCCTCATGCCCTCCTATCGCTGCAGCATGTATCCAAAAATTCAAAAACACTCAAAGGGAACATGCACTCTCATGTATATTGCAGTGGTATTTGCTATAGCTAAACTTTGGAAACAACTGAAATGCCCCAGAACAGATGAGTTGATCAAGAAGATGTGGTATATGTACTATAAAATACTACTCAAAGATGAAAAGAATAAAATCATGCTCTTTGCAGCAACATGAATGGAACGTGAAAGAATAATGCTCAGTGAACTAAGTGAGAAGGAAGACAAATATAATAGTGTCATTAACATATGGGATATAAAGTAATTAAAGTCAGTTAAAGAAAACCTGTAAAACTAACCCTTGATAGTTGACTACATAACTGAAGCAGCAAGGGGGCTGACAGGGTGGTTTTTGCTTTGCAGTGAAATTCCTTACTAGCCCTTCTTTTTGCAGTGTTAATCTGGCAGTGTAAATGTGTAGCAGCAGGAAAGGCGGCACTGGGCAGGTAAAGGAATGGTTCTTAGCAGACAGGTGATAAAGGAAAGGGAGTCTTGGAGCCCTCGGTGACTTTTTATGCTTTTATAGATCTCTACATCAGAGGTGGCATCAGGTACATGGCAGGCATGGGTGCTGGGGGGCCGAGAGGCTGGCAGGCCTCCCAGCCCCCAGTGCATCTCACCCTTTTGGCTGCTTTGCTGCTCTTTTATTCTCCCACTGCTCTCACTGCTGTTCATTGGTGCTCTCGCTGTTGGTCAATCCTGGCGCCCTCATGATTGCCCCATTTAAGCGCTTGTCAAACTCAGGTGCGCCCACTTGCGCATGCCCACCCTGGAATGCTCGCAGCACCGCAGGTGTCCATCAGCACAGTGGTGGGAGGGTGGGAAGACCTGATTTCTCTAACCCTACAAAAGGATTCTGGTGTGAAGTCTTGTTCTTTAAGTATTTAAAATTTTAAAAGATTTTTAAAAATTATTTATGCCTACTAGAATTGTATATCTCTTTCCAGTGTCTACATGTAATTTTTTTGGTAATATGTCTACTGAAAAGTCTGCTGCAGTTTGATTGGTTTTTTTTATAATGTTACTTTTTTTTTATCTTCATGGTTTAAAAATTCTGTTCTTGTCATTGGTTTTCAACAGTTTTATTATAAGGTATCATACTGGAAGAAAAGTAGAATACATCAGAGTCTATTTTTAATTCCACAATATTTTTCCTTAAAAGGTTAAGTACTATATAATGATAATTTGAAATAAAAATATTTATTTTATAAAATTCTACTACACAGAAAAAGTTATAAATCTACATTTCTTCAAATACATGTAACCAGTGATTCTATACATCTGTGTCAAAAAAGTTAAATTAACAAAGTAATCATATTCTATTGCTATTGAGGTGAGACAATCATAGAATAAATAACAAATAAATAAATGGGCCTCCTTTGTGGTCTAGGGGTTAAGTCTCAGTGTTATCACCACTGTGGCTGAGTTCGATCCCTGCTAAGAAGCTGACCAACATGGTACCATAGGCCTCTTCTATTTCCCCTGCTGTTCCCTTCCACAGTGTATTTCAGTAAATTCACATGTTCTGCTCCCCACTCTGTCTCTGGTGAGTCCTCTCACCTCCTGCACCACTGGCCTCTACCCCAGCTTGTATGCATAAATCAATAAATCTTATAAAAAAATAAAATAATTACGACTGTGTTTTCATCTTTAAATTTCTTTAATTTGTGTCTTTTACATTACTGTATTTTGATGAAGAAGTAATAAGCTTAAATAGCAAGGATCTTTATCCTAGATATTGATACCAAGTTTCACTGAAAAAAAGAGTAAATTGCTTCAAGTGATGCTTAAGAAAACTGCTATCTTACAGGCTATATTGTCTCTGCCAAACACATGTGAACATTTGGAAGCTGTCTCTGCAGTTTTAATGTACAAGATTATTATTTACATTTTATTATTTAATATACAAACCCTCATGTATATGAAATTATCTGTTCATGTCTGTATTTCTGAAGATCCAAGTATTATTATAGAAAATACAAAATTAGATAACCAAAACAGTTCCTATAGGACTTAAAATTAATTGAATACATTCAATTTTGTGTTTACTTTCCTCTTGTTTAATTTTACAAACAAAAATAAAAATTCCCAACTACCTGTTTTCCCTGAAGAAATGCCAGAAAAACTAAGTAGGGTGGTTATATTGTTTGTGTCTAAAAAATTTTTCTATACAAACCTTTTATATTCATTGATCTGTATCACTGATTGACTGATTATCTCAGGAAAATTTAAGTGAATTAGAAAATGTATTTCATTGCCCTATCAAATCTAACATTTTTCTATGAATTCCAATTTTTCTTTAATTTTTTAGATTCATGGTCAAGTCTCATCAGCTTCTTCAGTGCATCCTTCATATCCTTATTCCTTAAGGTATAAATAAGAGGGTTGAGACTTGGAGTGATGATGGTGTAGAAGAGGGTGAGGAACTTGCCCTGATCTTTGGATGCACTGTTACCTGGTCGCAGGTACATGTAAATTATAGTTCCATAGAAGATGGACACCACAGTGAGATGAGATCCACAGGTGTTCATTGCTTTCCGTTGGCCTGCTTTTGACTTCATTCTCAGTACTGCTTTAGCAATGTAGCCATAGGAGATGAGAATAAGGATGAGGGGTGTAATGACAATAATAATGCCTAAAGCAAACACAGACATTTCAACTGTTGTGGTATCTATACACGCTAACTTGACCATAGCTGGCAACTCACACAAGAAATGTTCCAGACGGTTATTTCCACATCGAGGCAAATTCACGGTGAGTGTACATAATATTACAGAAACTACAAAACTAGTACTCCAGACCGTGATAATCATCTTGAGACATAGTTGTGGGTTCATGATTACCATATAATGCAAGGGCTTACAAATAGCTATGAAACGATCATAGGCCATAACAGCCAGGAGAAGGCACTCAATGGAACCCAGCCACATATAAACATAGAGTTGAATCACACAGCCCATATAACTGATGGTTTTGTCATGTCCCCACAAGTTAACCAGCATCTGAGGGATGATACTTGTTGTAAAGCATAAATCTAGGAAAGATAGATTCCTGAGGAAGAAATACATCGGTGTGTGAAGATGGGAATCCAGGAGAGATGCAAGAATAATGGCTGTGTTACCCACCAATGTAATTAAATAGAAGATGGTGACAATTCCTGACAGGACAATTTCCAGTTTGGGATGGTCAGAGAAGCCAAGCAAAATAAAACCATCAAGAGAGGTATAATTGCTTTGGTCCATATTTCTTCAGTGTCCAAGTCCTGAGTGAGAAGAATAGGAAGAGGAGTTGGAGAAGTATGAGGATGTAGATGACGATAGGAGGAGGAGAATGAAAAGGAGGAAGTGGGGGAAGAGAGAGTACAGAAAGAGGAGAAATTTGTCAACACAAATTATCTAAATATAAAGCTAAATAAAAGGAGACAACATGTTAATAATTAAAAATAGTGTATATAGTAGATTATTGCCAAGTAATCTGGCATTTGTTGTAGATTCTTTTATGGTGATAAATTTATCTATCTCACCTCAGTGAATTCACTTTTTAAGTCAAGGTCTAACATTTTCACATGTAAATTTAAAGTTCAAAATCGATTTGTTTTCTAAATGATGTACTTCTATGAGTCCTCTTTAAAGCTCAGTGGTTTTGATATAGTGAATATATTCTTTTACATGGTCAGAAATTCACCTGTAAGATACAGTTATTTGACTAATGTCAGACTGAGAAAAAGAGTGTTGCCATTTTACTGCATTGTGGAGAATAGTACCTTTGATCTCCCAGCTCGTCATTTGGAGATATGACATTTATCCTTGATAACTTTATCTCTCTCAACCCCAGCACCTAGTATCACCAAAATTGATCTATTTCAATGCAAAAAAAGATTTTTTATTATTCTCTCCCTTAATCCAAACAACTATCATCTCTTTTCTATATTCTGACAATATCCTTCACATCTTACATCCAGTATTACACCTTCAAATTGTTATAAAATTCAATAAAATCACATCATCCTTGTTTAAAATTCATCAGTTGCTTTTAAGAAATATCCTAAGTCTTCATAATGGCATGAATAGAACTGAAAGGCCTAATTTTCTTCTTGCAAATCACTTTAAACATATTGACTCCTAACCTTCTGCCATTTTGACACATCAAATTAATTGCCATCTAAAGCCTTCAGCACACTTTCCCTTCTTTTCTGGATTCTTTTCATTCTGAGTCAATTCTACTCTCTTTCAGCCACCTCTTAAATATTTCATGCTTAATGAGGCAGTCCCTGAACTCATAATCTTTTTGTCTGGCATATCATATATATGGAAATTTACCGAGGGATGGGATAGCATAAAGATTTTTGTTCATGTCTCGGAAGTTATTTATCTATATGAACCCACACAGGTTACATGTTTCCAAGTTTGGTTCTCATCTTTACGAGTGGGGACAGGTGCCTCCCTGGTGATGCAGAAGTTAACTGTCAGTGCTATCATCCTATCACTGCTGTGGCCTGAGTTCATTGCCTGCCAGGGAGCTGACCCAAATATGGCAGGCAGACTTCTGTTTCTCACACTGCTTAGCAGTATATTTCAGTAGATCTGTCTGTTCTGCTCCCCACCCAATCTCTGGTAAATCCTCCCACCCACGCCCCATACCTCTGGCCTACATACCACTTTTGTATGCATAAATAAATAAAAATAGATCTTAAAAAATGAGCAGGGAAAATAAGTTTGCTTATTTGAGGTGAAGATTGAGAATAACTGATTTAATGTAAGGTATTTAGAAAAATGCTTAGAAAATAGCATGTATCAATAATTATTAGTTACCACAATTACTATAAGAAGAAACTAAAATCATGTACCATGTAGGTAAATATTTGTTTAATAACCCCATAGCAATCTTTATGTAAGCTTTAAGAGAGAAGATATCATGCCTCTTATTTTTCATTCTATTCATAACACCTAAAGCATTATAAATATATGTACACACATATATAGAGCATATGTATGCATATATGTATTTATACACACAAATATATGTATACCTAAAAATATATATTTCCCATATGTAAGTTTGAATAAAAGAGGATTCATCTAACTGACAATTCAACAGATTGTCAGTAATCCACCTTCATAGTTTCTTATTTCTTGTTTCTACTACCAGAGACCAAAATAATATACAGAAAATTTCTATTAATACATAAATAATAATCAAGAAAACACGATTAAAGAGCAGTTAAATATAAAATTTCTGATCTCTCTCTCTCTAGCTGTGGTATAAAAAGCTATATTTTTCTTTATTGTGCTTTTTCAATATGTTTCCTAAATATGTCTTGAACTGTGCTTGTGATTCAAAAGTGTATATATACACTTAGAAAACTAACTGAATATGCTGATGGGAATAGTTTAGACAAAGTTATCTAGTGATTTCCTCAGAATAAACAGTTCAAGAATCGTATCTTCCATAGACCAAATCGTATTCTTCCATAGACCAAATTGGCTAGAAATTAAAAAATAACTGAAATATATACTGTCACACACATTTATAATTTTATAATTTCTTAGCAAGGGATGAATAAATAATAACAATTTATTCTGACAAGCATGTTGGTTTGTGTAATTGTGCCTAAAATTATATGAAAAAAAATTTAAACGTTTCAAAATCATAGTCAATTAACATGCTGTTAATCTGTTAACTATTTCAATCATCACTATAACCTCCAAATATTAATTCAGGAAGGGGAAAAATCCTTTTTATGACTATGGAAATTATTAAAGGAAATCTGCAGATGATTTTTCATCCACTTTAAGAGATTTAGAAATGGATAAAAATATCTTCTTAGTTTCACAGTCTTGATGAATAAAATGTGTTTAAATTCAGTTTACATTTCCTTTTATTTCTGTTGGATCATTGGATCAAGATTTCTGAAGTCATAAATGAAAAAATATCTTCCTCTAATAGAGACTAAATTCATTTTTTTCATATTATAAGTAAAATTGGAGATTTTACCTATAATGGAGATTAATGATATTCATTCTAAAAGTTCTGGGCGCACCACAGTAACTATACTGGAAGGAGGATGCATCCTATATTTCCAAAAACACTAATTAGGCTATAAATCAATGATACTTCAATAAAGTAAAGTAAATAAAGTGGGTAAAATATATGATTTTAAAAGTTCTGAAAGTAAATCAAAACAATCAGTACAAACCGATCTAAGCTCTTTTTTTTCTACCATCTAAATAGTGTTTTACCAACCTCTTTCCAAGAGATCTTAAAGATCAACATTCCTGTGATCCACAGAGAGTTCCTTGTTGTTCTACTTGACCATGTGGAGCTAACATTGTGAATAGGTCCTGGTTAAGAGTTTGCTTTCCTGAGCTGCAGCTCTTTAATGTTTTCCCTGTGGTGATGTTATTAATTCTGCTTTCTTAGTATGCTAAGGGACAAATTCTGGACAGGACTCTTCTTTGAACATGTGACTTTAATTAAGGGGATAAAATTTGTTACAAATTCTTGCTACTTGTTCTAACAACCTGAAAATAGATCTTGTTTGGAGAGAAACATAAAAAGCAGCTATGGATTTACAATGAGAATTGAACAAATTTTCTCAGCAATGCTTGAAAACCCAGATTATGAAGTTTTTCTAAACCCTCTAAACCCAACTGACATCAGCAAAGGTCTATATAAATAGATAGTAAATGAAACTGTTGGAGAATTGGATCAAGTTTTGTTATTTTACTACTTAGAAATTTACTAGAAGCAAATGTTATTCAATATGAAGAAAAGCAATAGGAAGGGAAGTAGAATATATTTTTAAATAATTTTCTTCTCTAGTGTGTATATTACTAATAAAAGTTTGTTTTCAATAACATGAATTTCTAACATAGAATGTTTTAACTTAATACAATATTCTTGCCAATAATAGTGCATATTGACTTAGAAATTAATTTTCTATGACCATACAGCATTTAAATAAGTTTATTCTAATAGTTCTTTCTGATACCCAAAGTTGAAACCATGATTGTGAAGGATGTGTAATCAAAGCCTTAACATTTTGTTGATAATCATAAGATTTATTTTTTAATTAAGCTCTAATGTGTTTTTGTCTTGATGACCACAATACTTAATTCTAATACTTTACTGTCTATGATCATTAGTTTTATTTGCATCTCAGAGGTCACAATTAAAAAACTAAAGACTTGAAGAATTTTTGGGGGGCTTATAATAACACTTATATGCCACACATATGTAACACTTATATAAGAACATATAATAAGTTTTAATATAACCACCATTCTTCACAAAATAATTTTAATGCTTTGTACATGGGCTAGCAGAATCCTGTACTGTGACACCTCTATACATACACGAGCATTTTATCTAAGTAAAAATATAAAAAGCAGAGTAATTTAACTAATTGCTTATACAAAGGTAAATGGACACTTTATTTTTCTGCTTAAATCATTTTTGCTGCAAAGTAAGTTGTGATAATATCAGAATATGCTAATGATCTACAGCAATATTGTTGAATGGACAACAATAAAATAAACATTGAAGCAATTGAGTTTGTAAATTATTAAATTTCCAAATATATATTATACAATTTTTAAAAATTTATTCATCCATACAAGAGCTGGGGTGCAGACCAGAGGTGTGGGGGGGTGAGAGGATTCACCACAGCCAGAGTAGGGAACAGAACAGGCGGATCTACTGAAATGCACTGCTGAGGGAAGCAGCAGGTGGGAGAGGAGAGGTCTGCTGCTCAGTGTGAGTCAGCTCCCAGACTGGGGATCGAACTTGTGCTGAAGTGGCTGTGGATAGCTTCATAGTGCTGAAACTTAACCCCTTGTGCCACCATGGAGGCCCATATACATTTCTAAATTATAAAAGGTTCTTTGAATTACTTTAATAAAATATATCAGCACAAATCACAAATGACTGCCTGATGATAAATATTTATATAAATGTCTATTTCGCCTTTGAGTAGAAAATTATTTTAACTATCTACATCTCTTTCTGTATTATATTCTACATCTGCAACATAGTATAGTGTGCTACAGATGAAAAAAGAATTTCTGGACTGGATTTTCTGGATTACAGTTATCAGTTCTATAAATCTGGAGAAATTACTTAACATTTTGCTGCCTTAGATTTTCTATATATATGGGGAGATAGTAATAATGCATACATTAAGGATTATTAAGAATTAAATACCTATAATATCATGAAATATTACAATGTTGGTTTGCACAAAATAAACAGTCAAATAAGTACTAGCTATTACCACTAGAATCAATTCAGGGATCTAGATGCTATAAAAATTTTCTTTTTTATCAATTTAAGGAGAACTAATACTAACATTTGACAAAACATCTGGTACCCACTTCAATCACTTCTCTTGGGATTATATTCCTTGTGTGTATATTCTCTATATTATTTTTAATAATGATATTAGTAAGAAACAAAATCAATGGCATATTAACTTCCAAAATTCTAAACATACAGAAGCTTGAAAATATTCACTTGACTAATAATCTCAATTTCACTCACTTTTCTTCCCCTTTAGTTAATTTTTCTAGTTCTAATATTTCTTTAGCTTTCTAGCAAAAATATGAATGTAAACATAGATAAAATATAACCTTTTATTCATACTGGATTAATTTTCCTTTGCATACTACATGGTTCAAATATTTTACTATTACTGGACATAATCCTAATAATTACTTTCACTAATACCCCTACCCCCAACTTGAAAATATGAGCTGTCAAGCTTTCCCTCTTCTCTCCATTTCTACCTTTAAAAACTTACACTGAGTCACTAACTTTTAAAAAATTGATTGTTAAAATTTTACTTTTATTGAGGTAGCATTGCTTAACAATACTTTACATGCTTTAGGAATATAGGTTCATGCCTTCTCAGATGTATGCTGCAACACTACATTCACCACCAAAATACCAATAACCCATCACTACAGTCCACTGGACCCTCTGCCATCTTTGCTCCCACACCCTCTTTCCCTATGGTAACCTCAGTTCGGCAGAGAGAATCTAAGGATTGTTTGATCTAGTTTGGCTTTGTGTGTTTCTTTGCTTTCTTCCATTACATTTCACAAATGAGTGAAAACATCCATATTTATCTTTTTCCTTCTGACATATTTTGCTTAGCTTAATGCCCTCAGGTATCACCCAAGTTGTTGCAAATAGCAAGATTTCATCTCTTTTTGTTTCATTTTGTGTGTATATGTAGGTTATCCACCCATCTGTCTTTGATGAATGGTTAGTTATTGAAAAGATTGGTTATTGTGAAGTGGAAAATGACTAAAGTTATGTTGAAACTAAGCCTTACTGTAGACTGAAAGTTTCAGGGAGTAACTTTTAAAAGGTTTCAATGCCTGACTCATGCATCCTAGATAACTGCTTAGAAGGCTCTTGCTTCTGTACTCCCTGCTGGCTTTAAAGTGCAAATAGACTCCTACTAAGACAATAAATATTCTGTTACCTAATTTCTCACACCTCAGACTTTGGTGAAGTATCTCCTGAACCCACAGATGTTAATAAAGAACTTCTCTCTTCCTCTCTGAGTGCTGCCTGATTTCCTAACAGAATTCTGTCATAATAATTTGGAAATAGTGTTGCAATGAAGAGAGGGCTTCATATATATGGGCTTCATATACATGTCACTTTAAATTATTTCTATAGACATGTGGAACTGAGATTGCTGGATCATATACTGGATCTACCAATTTACATTTATACCTACAGTGTATAATGGCTCCTTATTTTTCCATATCCTTTCCAAAATTTTTAAAAAGATCTGTTGATATTTCACTATGACTTTAAGTTTCCCTAATAACAAGTGATGATAAACATTTTTTCATGTGCTCATTGACCATCTGTACATCTTCTCTGGAGAAATGGCTGTAGCAGTTGCCAGTCATACTAGTCAGCAGGTGATGTTAGAGACAGGGCTAGAGGCAATCTTTAGTGGTCAGGCAGCAGTTTGAATTTTGTGATTGTCTTCTTTTGTATTGTCTTTGGTTTAGTTATTAGAGCAATATTAGCTCATAGACTATCACTGGAATATTCATTCTTTTTCAATACTTCGAAGGAGTTTGAATGGAACAGATATTAGCTCATCTTTGAAAGTTTGGTAGAACTCAGTTATGAAGTCATCTGGTCCTTGACTTTTGTTTTTCAAGGAGAGGATTGATTAGTGTTTCAATTTCCTTGCTTGTGATTGCTCAATTCAGGATTTCTATTTCTTTGTCATTAAATTTTAGATCATTGTATAATTCTAAGAATTTGTCCTTCTCTGCTATGTTATTGAATTTGTTAGTGTATAAATAATCAAAGTAATCTCTACTTATCCTCTGATTATTTGCAGCATCTGTTGAAATTTCTCCTCTTTCATATTGGATACTATTTAGTTGTTCTCTATTCTCTTATTGAGCCTTGATAGAAGTTTGTCTATTTTACTTATATTATTTTTGTAAACACCAGCTTTTGGTTTCATTAATATTTTGGACTTTTATTTCTATTTTATTTACTTCTTTGAATTTTTTAATTATTTATGCTCTTCTCATATTTGCATTTATTTTTTCTTTTTCTAATTCTTGAAATGAAAGAGAAGGTTATTTTGTTGGGCCCTATCATTTTCTTAATGTAGGCTTGTATTGCTATTTCCATCTTAATACTGCTTTTCTGCATCCCATAAATTTTGGGTGGTTGCATTCTTGTTTTCATTTGTCTTGAGGTAATTTTAAAACTTCTTTGATTTCTTCATTAACCCACTGTCTTTCAGTAGTGTGTTGTTCAGTTTCCATGTTTTAAAAGATCTCCCTGCTTTCTTTTGATAATTGATTTTTATTTTGATACCTTTATGTTCCAAAAAAGGTTAGGTATGTCTTCAATCTTTGTGAGTCCCTGGGAAGGTCCTGGAAACAACTCAGTACTGGCAGAATCTAATAGGCCACAGAGCAGTTTTTGTCAAAGGGAGTTGATGGGACAGACCTCAGCAGAGGCAACAGTTATGTCTGGTACATATAGGCTTTGGCTCTTGGATTAACCCAGAGGGAAACTGATTAGACAGTTACTCTTTCAGATGAGTAGGATTTATTATGCCTAAATACATAGATTACCCCTTAACGTAGACATTCTTCATAGTGTGAGAATTGAGGAGACTCATGCTACATTGAACAGGAGATAGGTGAAGAGGGGAGGTGTGAGCTCTGGACCATGGTCTGGAGCGGGTGACACTGGTTAAAGGGAGGTCAGCTCAGTCAAAGTCACAGAGGAGAAGGTAGTGGAGGTATAAATAAATTTTTTTTAAAAAATTATAAATAAAATGCTAATACATTAGAAACACTAGTAAAATAGAGAGGCCTAAATTATAAAATCAAGGATACAAAAATTACAACATGTAGAATTATGAGGCCTCAAGATTATGAAATCAGAAAATGAGGAAAACTTTCCAGAATACATTGGAATAGAGGCAGAGAAAACATTTGACAAGATTTGGCACACATTTATAATAAAAACTGAGTAAAATTTTGAAAAAAGGAACATAAACTTATATAATAAAGACAATTTCTGAGAATAATACACAGCTGGTATCATGCTCAGTGGTGAGAAACTGAAAGCTTTACCCCTCAAATAAGGTACACAAGGATGTTAACTCTGACGACTAGTGTTCAATATAGTATTGGAAGTCTGAACTAGAGTAATATTGCATGTCAATTGAAAGATACGCAAATAATCTGAATTGGAAAAGAAGTATCAATATTTTTCAAATGACATAATAACATTAGAAAATTTTTAAAACTCCATTAAACATATCTATTAGAAATAAGTCATATAGTAAAATTCCAGGCTACAAATTCAAGATATGAAAAGTCTGCTATATTCCTGTCTGCAAATAATGAACTAGAAGAAAAAGAAATCATGAAAGACAATACTATTTTCAGTAGCATCAAAAAGTATTAGACATCTAGGGCAACCTAGCAAAAGAGGTGAAAGACCTATTCAAGGAAAACTCTAAGGTATTGTTAAAAGAAGTGAAAGAAGACACAGGGAAATAGATATTTCATACTTATGGGTTGGAAGAATTAATATAATTAAACATCCATCTTACTTAAAGCACTATATAGATTCTATGGGATTCTTATCAAAGTGCAAATGTTTTTTTTTTTTCCTAGAAATGGTACAAACGTTGTTAAAATGTATATGGAAACACAAAATACTGTGAATAAAGAAAAAGAATGGAGGTATAATGCTCCCAGTCTTCAAACTATGCCATAGCATAACGCTGATCAAAACAGTATGGTACTGAAATAAGACAAACACAGATGAATAGAATCAAATTGTGAGCATAGAAATAAGCCCACATTTATATAGACATGATTATGAAATGGTCAAGAATACACAATGGAGAGAGGGAAGACTCTTCAAAAAATGGTGCTGGGAAAATTGGAAAATCACATGTATACAAATATAATTAGGTCACTTTCTTACACCATAAAAAATTAACTCAAAATGGATTGTTCCTGGATGTAACATCAGACACTATAAAATACATAGCTGAAAAGATAGCCAAAATAGACACGATTTTGGTTCAGGCATATTTTGGGGACTCTAAAACAATAAAGAAAACAAATAAATGAATGGTACTACATCAAACTAAAATTGTCTTGTACAGTGACAGAAACTGTCATTAAAGAAAATCCATGATAGTGAATGAGAATGTATTTTCACCTCATGCATCTGATAATGTAATGCTCTACAAGATCTGCAAAGAACTCATACAATTCACAAAAAGAAAACAACCCAAACAAACAAACAAACAAAAAATAAGCAGAAAAGATAAGTAGACAGTTCTCCAAAAAAGACACAAGATGGTTAAAGTCAGATGAAAAAATTTTCACTATTACTTATTTTTTTAGATTTATTTATTTATGCATCCAAGAACTGGATTACAAGCCACAGGTGCAGGAGCATGAGAGGATTCACCAGAAACAAAGTAGGGAAGAGGACAGGTAGATTGACTGAAATACACTGCTGAGGACAGCAGTGGGAGAGGCAGGAGAGGTCCGCTATGCCATGTGAGTCACCTCCCTGGCTAGAGATTGAACTGGTACTGCAGTGACTGTGGATACTTGATAGTGCAGTGCCTAACCCCTTGCACCAACAGGGAGGTGCCAACATTACTTATTATCAAGAAAATGCAAATAAAAACCACAATAAGGGCCTCCCTGGTGGCGCAGTGGGTTAAGCAACGCACTATGAAGCAGACCGCAGCCACTGCAGCACAAGTTCGATCCCTGCTGCCGGCCAGGGAGGG
>JAGFMF010011863.1:515474-557048 GCA_019455555.1 Galemys pyrenaicus
CTCCCTGCTCTCTGTGGTGAATCCTCTCACCCCCCACACCTCTGGCCTGTACCCCAGTGCTTGTGTGCATAAATAAATAAATCTTTAAAAAAAAACAAACCACAATAAGATACCAATTCAAACCTGTGAGAAAGATTAATATTAAAAAAAACATAAATAACAAATGCTGGTGAGGGTATATAGAAAAAGGAACACTTGAACACTGTTGGTGGCAATGTAGACAGGTAAGCCTCAATGATAGAGTATGGAGTATCCTCAAAATAGTGAAAATAGATCTATCATGTTATCCAGATATTCAACTTCTAATAGCTACACAAATAAAACAAAAGCAGTAATTTGAAGGGATATAGCACACCCATGTTCATTGCAGGCCTATCTATAATAGCCAAATTTTGGAAAAATCCACCAGAGCAGTGGATTAAAAAGATGTGTTATACAGTGTAATACTACTCAACTAGACAAAAAAAAAAAAAAAGAACCCCTGTCATTTGCAACAACATGGGTGGAACTGGAGGACATTATGCTAAGCAAAATAAGTCAGAATAAATACAAATACTGGTAGGCTATTCATGTGGACTATAGAGAAAATAGACAAATAAACAATAACAGAAACACAAGCTAACAGAAAATAAAATTAACCTTGGGAATGTGACCATAAAATTGAGGCTACTAAAGGAAGTGGGAGAGTTGGCATTGGAACAAAAATGGGAGGGGCATAAGGTCTATTACCATAGTAAAGAACTATGAGTAAAGGAAGGTGTGGGTTGGGTGGTAACATAAATTGAACCATGTGTGAATCTATTCCCTAAATCATATACAGTGTTGTAAACCAATGTTACGTCATTAAAGAAAAATAAATCAATTAAATAGGTAAGCCTCTTGATTCACAATTGAAGAGATTCACAATCACAGATTCACAATTGAAGGAGGCACAATTACAACAGATATTTCAGAAATTTCAAGGATCATAAGAGATAATTATTATGAATATTTATATATTATTAAGTTCAATAACCCAGCAGAGATGGAAAAATCTTAGAAATATACAATCTTCTGTGAAATAGAAAACATGAACAAACAAATTATAACAAAAATCAAAAGTCCTCAACCCAATGATTTTAATACTGAGTTCTACCAAACCTTCAAAGATTGCCTAATAACTATCCTTCTCAAACTCTTCCACAAAATGCAGGAAAGGAAATACTCCCAAATGCATTTGTGATGATAATGTTACCCTGGTAACAAAACCAGACAAACACATCAGAAATAATCAATTTTCCTGATGATCACAGATGCAAAATCCTCAGCATAATCTTAGGAAACCAAATTCAACAATGCATGAAATGATCATACACCATGCCTAAGTGGCACTTTTTCCAGGGACACAGGATGATTCAAATTCTGAAAATTAGTCAATGATATTTACTCCATCTGCAGCAATTACATGATCTTATAAAGAGGCTCAGAGACTATTTGACAAGATTTGTATCCATTTATGATAAAAATACTCAAAAAATGGAATAGATGGAATGTATCTCAACATGATAAAGTCCATATTATATCAAACCCACAGTTTAAGTCATTTTCAAGAGTGAAAACTGCATTTTTCCCCCATAAGTTTTTATGCAAGTCAAAGCTGTCTACTATCACCACATCTATTCAACAGAGTTGTTAAACTCAAGTTAAAGCACTTAGGCAAGAGAAAGATATAGAAGAAATTAAATTTGGTAAAGAAGTAAAACTCAAGAATTACTGATAACATGATAATATACACAGAAAAATCTAATGACATCACTAAACATTAATTAAAACAATAAATCATTTTAGCATATGGCATGTTTCAAAATCAATATGCAAAAATAATGTACCTTCTTACATGCAAACAATATCTAAAAGAGAAAGAAATCAAGAAAACTATTCCACTACAATTGCCTCAAAAACAAATATATAGAGGTAAAACTTAACAAAGGGGGTGATGAACCTATGGTGTCATTTATATGAAATATAGAAAACCAAACAAGGGCTAAAACACAAACATTAAAACCCACTCTTGAAAGCTTACCACAGGTCTGAGGCATTCAAGAGGGTAGGGAAAGGGTGAGAGGAAGGGATGTGAATGGGTAGACAGAGAACACAATGGACTTTGGTGAAATGTTTTGGTGGTGGAAGAACTCCAGTGACCACACTTCAGGGGAGTAGTCCTATATTTTCAAAATACTAATAAGGATGTAAAACAATGGTACTTCATTAATATAGAGAAAGGAAGGAAGGTAGAGAAGGAAGGAAAGAAGGGAGGGAGGGAGGGAGAGAAGGAGAGAAAGGGGAGGGAGGGAGGGGGGGAGGGAGGGAGGGAGGGAGGGAGGGAGGGAGGGAAAACTTCGACACTAATACCTGAGGAGTAGATACATAACCCTAGTCCAGGATGCACAGGGACCTAACTTCCACCAGTGACCCTCCAATCCCTTTCAGGAAGTAACCTTGATCCCAGGATCAGCCACCAATATCTTGGAGATGGAACATACCCCAATCCAAGCCATGCAGGTCCTTACCATCAGCAAGTCTCAGTCCCCATCTGGGAAGTACCCCTCACCTCTAGGTTCACCCACCAGCACCTCAGGAACCAGCACACACCTAGCCCAATACATGAAGGGCCTTAGCCAAAATCAAAAACTCCCAGTTGCCCTCTAGTAAACACCTGTGACCCTGGGCTCAGCCACCAGCAGGGCTCAGGAGCAGCTGTATACCCCAGTCAAGAATGTCCAGATCCTCTCAAAACTGGCAACCAACCTGGAATACCCTTGGGAAGTATTCATGACCACAAACTCAGCAACTAGAGCCTCTGGAGCAAAGCATGTCCCAGTTTGGACCATGCAGGGACCCACTGGTCCCTGGAAGCCCCTCATCACCCTAAGAAGCTGAAAAAACTCAAGGGTACCTAAACAGAATGAGGCCAACACCAAGACATATAGTGGTGAAACCTTTAAGAGTTCAAGATGAAGAAAGAATATTTAAGTTAGCAAGGGGGAAGAAGCAGATATATTATAAAAGAACCCAGGTTGACTTAGTTCTCAGAAGAAACTGCAGGAGTGTAGAGAATGGAAAGATATGATTTTAGAAACTAAAACCGCCAACCAAGAATACTCTATCCCCAAGGTTCTTTTTTAAATACTAGGCAGAAGTAAATGCCTTCTCAGACAAAGAAAAATGGAAAGAGGGTGCAAAAACAGGACCCTTCTTCCAAGATATATTTGTAGTAAATTAGTGTCTAATAAAATATAGATATAGAGAAAAAGAACTGGAAAAAAATAAAAACTCAAACCTAAAGACAAAATGGTAATAACAGACTTGAATATTTTACTCTAAATGTTAATGACTAAGTACACAAATTAAAAGACACAGACTATCTGTGTTAATTGGATTAAAACAGTATCTGTGTTTATTGGATTAAAACAGTATCCAATCTTCTGAAGTCTCCAGTGGGTGCAATTGAGCTCCAAATATAAATATAGACTCAACATAAAGGGTTGGAAAACAATCCCAATAAAGGAATGGGACCCAAAGTTATGCAGGACAGTCATACTTATATAATATAAAATAGATTTCCAGTTTAAAAAGTAACAAGAGACAGGGATGTACACTAACTAATGAATAAGGAGCAATATATCAGGAGGACATAGCAATCATCAACATATACTTGCCAAATGAAGGAGTACCAAAATACATTGGGTAACTACTATCAACTCAAGTGTCAAGCACTGGAAAAGCATATTTATTATAGGGTACGTCAACACCCCGCTGTGACCACTGGAAAATCAATGAAACAGAAAATGAATGAGAACATAATGGCATTAAACAAAGAATTATACCAAATAGAATTAACAGATATCTACAGGATCCTGTATCTCCAAGAAAAATAATATACATTTTTTTTCAACTTTATATGGGGCATTCTCCACAAATTGGACCACAAGAAAAATATCAAAACTCATAAAGATTAAAATCATACCAAATATCTTTTTGAACCATAAAGTTATCAAACTAGAAATCAACTACAAAAAGAAAACAGGAAAATCTCTAGTATGTGAAGACTGAACAACAGATAACTGAAAGAACATTTGTCGATGAAGAAATAAAAAAAAAAAAGAAAAACCTCAAAACAAATGACAATGAGGACACAAACTCCCAAAATGTATGGGACACAACAAAAGCAGCACAAAGAGGGAAATACATAGCAATTCACTAGAAAAAGAAACAAAAAGAGTACATAGTAAAAAGCTAGAAAGCTAGAAAATCTAGAAGAAGAGAAAATAAATGACCTTGACTCTCAAGAAACTAGTCAAAAAGATAAAAAATATCTAAACGTAATAGTGTTACAGGGCAACCCTAATATAAAATGGGTTCCCCTCACTGGGTCCTCCACCCGTGTGCTCTGAAGACTTTTATAATAAGTCCCAGCTTCAGGTACATGTGACAAAAGTTATTAACAGGTTTTATTTTATGAAAGAAGGGGAATAAAATAGTAATAATACCAAGGGAAAAAGAGAGGGATACAAATCTCTAAATCTTCTAAGCAATGGCGCGTTGAGAGCTGACTCTGAGTCAAGAGAGATAGCTCCAAAGGAAGAGAGATGGCTCCCCAGGAAGAGAGATGGCTCCCCAGGAAGAGAGATGGCTCCCCAGGAAGAGAGATGGCTCCCAAAGAAGAGAGCGAGCCCAAGGCTCACCTCTGGTTTTATAGCCAGCCTGGCTGCTTAACTCCACCCTCAGGTCCCAGTGATCCACTCTTCGATAGTCATGTTATCAGACTGGATTTGTGGTTCTGGAATACCATGGTCTGGAGTGGGGGTTGGAGTCCACATACCCATCTGTGTAATCCATTCAGGACTACCTTTCCCCCTAACAGAAGGATGGAGATAATAAAAATTAGAACAGAAATAAATGAAATCGGAATTTTAAAAAAAGTCTAAAAGATTGGGCCTCCCTGGTGGCGCAGTGGGTTAAGCAATGCACTATGAAGCAAATCGCAGCCACTGAAGCACCAGTTCGATCCCTGCCTTTGGCCAGGGAGGGGACACACGTGGCAGAGCAGACCTCTCCTGCCTCTCCTGGGCTCCCCTCAGCAGTGTGTTTCAGTCAGTCTGCTTGTTCTGTTCCCAGCTCTGTTTCTGGTGAATCCTCTCACCTCCCTGGACTTTGGCCTGTACCCCAGCTCTTGTGTGCATAAATAAATTTTTAAAAACTTTAAAAAAAAAGTTCAAAAGATCAAGGAAACCGCAGTTGATATTTTGAAAAATAAACAAAGGAGACAAGCCTCTAGCTAACTCACTAAAAAAAAAAAAAAAAGGAGAAAAGAGGTACCAAATAAAAAATACCAAAAATAGAAGGAACAAGACACTGAAGAAATTCAGAGGATAATGAGAAATTACTATGAATGTTTATATCCAAACAAGCTAAAGAACCTAAAAACACTGACAAATTCTTAGAATTACACAATCATCAAGGCTGAAACAGAAAGTAGTTAAAAACCAGAACAAACCAGTTGCAAGCAAGGACATTGAAACAGTAATCAAAATGCTCTGAAAAGACAAATGTCTAGAACTTCATGACTTCACAGTAATTTCTGCGAAACCTTCAAAGACAAAATAATACTTCCCAGCTCAAACTCTTCAAAAAATTATGAAAGAAGAATTAATTGCAAATGTATTATATGAGGTCACATTATGCTAATACCAACACTAACAAAGAAAATTATAAACCAATATCCCTAAAGAACACAAATTCTGAACTAGAAGGAATTATACTCAGTGAAACAAGTCAAAAGTCAAGAGAAAAATATCAGATGGCTTCACCATTAAGAGGAATATGAAAGAGCAACAACAACAAAAGAATAAGCTCAAGGAAATAGGCAATTATAACCAAAAGCAAACAAAAAACTCAACAAGACCAAAAAGCCAAGATAAACCAAAGGGACCATTGGGGTTGGGGAGGGTAAGGAGGGGAGGGTAAAGACGGGGATGAGGGCAGAAAGAGCACAAGGGACTGAGGTGATGGTGCACGGGTGGAATGGTGGTGAGTACTCCCTGGGGAATACAAATGATGTCAAATATAATTAATTAAAAAAAATAAAGAGAACACAAATTCTAAAATCTTCATTAAAATCTTAGCAAATGGATTCCAACAATGCATTAACAGTATTATGCCTCACAATCAAATTGATTTTATTTTTTGTTTTGTTTTTTGGTTTTCTTTTATATACTTTTGCATTAACAGTATTATGCCTCACAATCAAATTGATTTTATTTTTTGTTTTGTTTTTAGGTTTTCTTTTATATACTTTGCGTAATAATTTTTTATTATTTTATTTATTTATTTATTCTTACAACATTTGCTTTCTTTTCTAGCTATGGCCCCTATAGAATTTCCACCACCAATTCACCCATGCACCTTCACCATAGTCCCTTGTGCTCTTTCCCGTCCCTGCTCAAGTTGAATTTATATCAGGAACAGGATGGTTGATCACTCAAAAGTCAATCAATGTGATTCACCTCATTAACAAAAAGGAAAATAAAAATCATATGATTATATTAATAGATGCCTAGTTCCATTTTATAAATTCCAGGATCCATTTATGATGAAAACCCTTGAAAAACTAGGGGCAAATGGAACATATTTTAACATAATAAAAGCCACGTATGACAAACCCACTGCTAGTACCATTCTCAATGGTGAAAACCTGAGAGTCTTCCCATTAAGATTCGATACAAGACAAGTCTGCTCTCACCACTACTATTCATTATAGTAGTAAAAGTCTTAGCTAGAGCAATATGGCAAGAGAAAGTTATAAAATAATGTATACCAGGAAAGAAAAAGTAAAAGAGTTCTTATTTGCAGGGTATATGATATTAAGCATAGAGAACTCTAAAGAGTACAACAAAACTTAATTAAAACAATAAGCCAGTTCTGCAAAGTGACGGGCTATATCAAAACACAAAAGTCAGTTGCTTTCCTATATACAAACTAGCAAGAAGTTGAAATTAAGAAAGTCACCCCCTTTACAACCTTATCCCTCCAAAAAATTAAATATCTGAGAATAAACCTAAAAAAGGAGTTGAAGGAACTATACAAGAAAAACTATATGATATTGTTAAAATAAATAGAAAAAACACAAACTAATGGAAAGATATTTCCTGCTTATGGGTTGAAAGAGTTAACATTGTTAAACTGGCCATCCTACCCAGAGATATTTACAGATTCAACACAATCCCTATAAAAATCTCAATGACATTCTTTCAAATAAGGGAATGAAACAAATATTCCATTCAAATAAATGGAAATTGATATGTCCTGAATATCCAAAGTTCTCCCTGACTAAAAAGGGAAAATGGTTGCCCTGTAGGGCAACCCTAATATAAAATGGGTTCCTCACACTGGGTCCTCCACCTGCACGCTCAGAAGACTTTTAAAGTCCCAACTCCAGGTACACATGGCAAAAGTTATTAGCACATTTTATTTTATGAAAGAAAGGGGAATAAACTAGTAATAACACCAAAGGAAAAAGAAAGGGATACAAATCCACAAATACCCTACCAGATCTAAGCAATGGCGCGATGAGGGCTGGCTCCGAGTCGAATGAGAAGGCTCCAAAGGAAGGGGTCTGGCTCCTCAGTAAGAGAGAGTGAGCCCCAGGCTCACCTCTGGTTTTATAGCCAGCCTGGCTGCTTAACTCCACCCTCAGGTCCTAGTAATCCACTCTTCGATAATCCATCTTATCGGATTTGTGGTTCTGAACACTGATGGTCTGGAGTGGGGGTTGGAGTCCACACACCCATAATCCATTTAGGACTACCATTCCCGCTAACAATACCATGACCTAAACTTCAGAAACACCATTGTGGATTCATCCTCAGCATCAAAGAAAGCAAAGTAGAATTTATTATTATTATTATTATTATTTTTTAAGATTTAGTTATTTATGCATACAAGAGCTGGGGTACAGGCCAAAGTCATGAGAGGTGAGAAGATTCACCAGACAGAGTGGGGAGCAGAACAGGCAGACTGACCAAAACACACTGCCTAGGGCAGCAGCAGGTGAGGCAGGAGAGGTCTGCTACACCATGTGGGTCCCCTCCCTGGCCGGAGGCAGGGATCGAGCTGGTGCTACAGTGGCTGCGGTTTGCTTCACAGTGCGTTGCCTAACCCACTGCGCCACCAGGGAGGCCCAAAGAAAGCAAAGTAGAATTTAAACAACTGTAACTACATCAAACTGAGAAGCCTCAGTACAACTAAAAAGACAGTAACCAAAATGAGGACACACCCTACTGAATAAGGGAAAATATTTGTACTCCATACATCTGAGAAGGACCTGATGTTGAAGAGCTACAGAGTTCATGCAACTTAACAAAGTAAACAAGTCTCACAAACTTAAAAGTGTGTAAAGTGCTAAATAGGCACTTCTTCAAAGAAGACAGACCTATGGCCAAGTGGTCCATGAAAAGAAAAATATTCATCATCATGCATCATATGGGATATGGAAACCAAAAGCACAATGAAATCCCACCTAACATCAGTAAGAATAGCTCAACTCAATTAAAAAAGACCAGAAATAATGTTTTAGTGAGGGTCTGAAGAAAGGTAACCCTCTTCCATTGTTGTAGGAATGTAGACAGGTCCAGTCCCAATAGAAAGTGTTGTGGATGTTGCTCAAAAGATTAAATATTGATTTTATCCAATAATTCCATTCCTGCATATCTACCCGAAGAATAGAAAAACAATAATTTGAAAGGCAACCAGCACTCCTATGCATATTATAGCACTGTTTACAATAGTTAAGGTATGGAACAACCTGGATGTCCCCAAACAGATAAATTGATCAAGAAGATGTGGTTTATATACACAATGAAATAGAATTCAGCATCAAAAAAGATAAACTTGCCAATTGTGGCAACATGGGTGGAGCTGGAAGGGATTATGCTAAGTGAAGTAAGTCAGAAGGAAAAAGATAAGTAGCGTTAGGTTTCACTTATATGTGAAATACTGAGAAACTGAACAAAGGGCTAGGAAAAAGACAAAAGTTTCAAGCTAACCATCTATCTGAGGCATTCAGCAAAAGAGAGAAGGAAAGAAGTCAAAATAGGGGAGGGAAGCGAACAAGGACTATGGTGATGGGTCATGGGTGATGTGGATCTATGGTGATGATACCTGAGGGGAAAAATCAAATACTGTCCAAGAATTTACAATAACATACAAAAACAAATAAATTTTAAAATACAAGATAGAAAAAAAATACAAGTTTCAATGGATTTAAGTTTAGTGAAATTATATCAAGTATCATTTCCAACTATAATGTCATGAACTTAGAAATCAACCACAAATGTACTAGAAAAATCACAAATGTGTGGAGAATGACAACATGTATTTATTCAATGAATAATCAGATTGAGAAAGAAAAACAACTGACTGACTTTTTATTTTTTAAGATTTATTTATGTATCCAAGAGCCTGGGTATAGGCCATAGGTGCCAGGGATGAGCAGATGCACAAGAGACAGAGTGGGAAACAGAATAGGCTGACTGTTTGAAAGACACGAATGAGGGGAGCAGCCGGCTGACAGAAGAGGTCTGCTGCACCATGTGGATCACCTCTCTGGCCTGGGATCGAACTTGAATTGCAGTGGCTGCAGAGAGCCTCATACTGTGGTGCCTTAACCCCTTGTACCACCAGGGAAGACTCCTGACCAACTATTTAGGCAAAGAAATATCAGAAGAAGAAATAAAAAAAATTACCTGGAGTCAAATAAAACTATGACTTGTAAAATCTTTGCTATAAAGAAAAATATTACTCACAGTAAAGTTTTTAGAAATACAAGCTTGTCCCTATAAAGTAAGAAAAGTTTCAAATAAACAATTTAAATTTGCATTTCAAATGAACATAAAGAATAAACAAGTCCTGGGTCAGAAGGAAAAAAAAAATAAATGAGATAATAAAACAGCGATACAATGGAATAAAACTGAAATGAAGACCTACTTTTTTTGAAAAGAGAAACAAAATTGAAAAACCATTAGCTAGACTCACTAGGAAAAAGAAAAAATCACAAATAAATAAAATCAGGCATGAATGAAGTTACAGTGGATATCACATAATTTTATGAAAGGGTCATAATAGACTACACTAAATGTGTATGCCAACAAATTGGGCAACCTAGAAAATGGATAAATTTTTAAAATAAGACAAATTTCCAAGGCTGAATCATAAAGAAATACAGTATCTGAAAACAGATCACTAGTATGAGAATTGAAAACAAAACTCCCCCAAACCAAAGCCTAGGTCAAGACAATTTCACTGTGATTCTACTCTCTTTCAAAGATGAACTAATACCTGTCATTTTAAACTGTTTCAAAAAAAAAAGGAGGAGTAAATACATCCTAAGTCATTTTGTCAGTCTCTATTATCCTGAATAAACAAAAATAATAGATGAGGACATCACACACATAAGAATTCTGTCCACTATATCTGAGGAGAAAGATGCAAAAAGCCTTAAGGAAATAGTGGCCAAGTGAATTCAAGAATATATTAATATCCAGTGCCTCCCTGGTGGCGCAGCCGGTTGAGTGCCGCACTGTGAGGCATCTGCTGCTGCGAGTTCGATCTCCGGCCAGGGAGGAGACCCCATGGCACAGCAGACCTCTCCTGCCTTGCCTGCTGCTCCCCTCAGCAGTGTATTTCATTCAATCTGCCTGTTCTGCTCCCCACTCTCTCTCTTGAGTCCTCTCACCGCCCTGGACTCTGACCTGTACCCCAGCTTTGTATGCATAAATAAATAAAAAATCTTAAAAAAATAGAATATATTAGTAACCAAAACATATATAAAAAATGCATAAAATAAAAAAAAGAAATTTAAAATGGATAGAACATCTATTTTTCCTCTATTTCATTTGTATGGAATACAGTTGAATGATCCCATTGGTTTACTTCATATTATATTAAATTTACTGTTTGTTAAACTTTCTGTGTTAAGAATGAACTCTGAGTATTTATCTTTCTCATTCATCCTGCTAAAGGATTTTAATTTTTTGGCATTTTCTGTCTTTTTAATAGGGACTGTTTTGGAGTTTTGTTTAGTTTTCAGGACCACAAGTGTGCACAGAAAGAAGGGCCTATTTGGGTGGTTTCCTCCTGTGATCATCTTTGGGGGGAAGGTCATTCTTGCTTAAAATATATTTACCCTGTCTCTTTGTGACCAGAATCATTCTCAACCTGAGTGCAAAGTCTGTGCTAGATCCCTCCTCTCAGTCCAGCTGACGCTGTTGGCAACTTGGCCTACTGCATTGATATGCATTCTACTGATGAATGTAGAAAAAGACTAAAGTTTGTTGAATAAAGCTAGAAAAATAGTTAGGGATATTTACAAAGTATCCATTTCTTTCTAAATAGGATGGTAGACTCTTGGGATCTCATTACTGAGCTGCCAAGGTACATCAACAGAGAGTGAGGAACTAATTTTTTCTAATTCCCTGAGGATGCTGTTACACTTAGGAGAATAGAACTGATGAGATATGCTTATCCCAGTGCTCATTGTAACTATTTAAAAGTTTTCATTGTTTCATCTTTGTGCACATAATGATAAAATCTCTAGAGTTTTTCTTTCATAGGAGAAAGAGATAATTAAAGAATAGTTTATTGTTGAGTGCTACAGTGAGCCAAATAACTTTACTCCATGAAATCTTGGCTTGACAATACTTAGAGCTATGAAACAGCAACAGGCCTATACCCAATTATTTTTTCACCTTAAATCCACAACACCTTCAGTACATTCAACATCATAATTTCACTCTCTCAGAATAGCAGACAAGTACAGTGTGTTAGGAATCTTTGTGAGATATAGGCTTCAAAAGGGTGATTTTTTTTGTACATTCAGATATATTGTCCTCAATGATTTTTACTGCATAATTACTCTGCTTAACAGTGGACAACACAGTGCAGAAGAATGCATATATCATAATGTCATTTATTTCTAGTTAAATACCTGCAAAATAGTTATATTATTTAATAATACATCACCTATGTTACACAATGTAAGGAGATAATAAACAAGAAACAAAATTAATGATAGTGGTTACTACTGAGAAGGAGGAATATGCTTGGGTAAATGTGAAAATGGGGCTTCAACTCTATTGATAATATCGTGCTTTAATTTTTCAGTATGTGGTCACGTGCATGTTCAGAAACAATACAGAGGAGGCAGGATGAAACCTAAGATTCAGTAGCCATCCACTTACATGCAAACTCAAATTTAGTCAATTTTGGATTTTTTTCTCTTAGGTTAACTTGTCATAGTTAACTTGTCCCGCCATAGGGAACTTTCCATGAAGATGGATGTCTGGCTTGAGGGAGAAATTGTCAATCTGAAAGAGGAGATACTGCAGGAGTCTAATACTGGAACCTATAATTTACTGCTCTAACAAAAGAATGGAACATCAGACCCAAATGAATGACATGTCGCCTTCTCACCTACTCAGGACAAGTCTTGTGTCTGACATTTATATTTAAAATGGAATGCTGCATTGCATGCCCAACTTTATGATTTTGGTGGATCAGATAATAGTTATCTAGTTACTTGGTTACTTATAATCAATGTTTACATTTGACCAGAGAACAATAGCAAGCTAGAAGATCATTTTATAGTAGAGAATGATTGTCAGAATGGGCACCAATTCTCCCACTGAAGCCTCTCAGAGACTCCATGTAGCATTATTTTTCCTACAGGCAGTTCATGTGATTTAAAACTTTTAGAGCACACTCAAAGTGACTATGCAACTTATCAGCTATACTAGGGCAATTTTGAGAGTAAAATGGAACATTAAAGAAAACTGCAAGACTGGGGCAAATGTGTTCATCCTAGTCATAACACACAGGTGGCAAGATACCTTGTAAAAAAGTTGGGACCAAGTACAGCGTCTCCTTGCTCCATCACCACCAACACCACTGTTCAGTACTGACAGACTTGTGTGGATGGAGCATAGTAATCAAATAAGCAATATTTAGCTTCAAAATTTGTGAGAAGTCTACCACACTTGTCTCTTTTTTCTCTCTTTCTTTTTTTTTTAATATTTTTAGTGAGTGAGACAAAGGTAAGTGAATTCTAAATATTTTATTGTTTTGATGTTGTAATATATTGATGTTGTTATAGTTTCCTTTCTGTTTTATTTCACTGAGTATAATCACTTCAAGCTCCATCAACATTGCTGTGAATGGTATGAGATTATCTTTTTTGATTGGTAGTACATCATTGTGTATATACACCCTATCTTTTGATCCAGTCATCTGTATTTGGACATTTAGGTTGCTTCCATGTCTTAGCTATTGTAAATAGTGCTGCAATAAACATAGGAGGGCAAGTTTCTTTTCAAATTAATGTTTTTGGGTCTTTTGGGTAGATTCCTAGGAATACAATCACTGGATTATATGGCAGATTTACTTTTAGTAATTTGAGGAAACTTCACACAGCTTTCTAGAGTGGTTGGACAAGTTAGCATTCCCACCAGCAGTGTAAGAGGGTTCCTTTTCCTCGACAATCTCACCAACATTTGTTGTTACTAGTTTTTTAAATATGGACCATTTTCACTGGTGTGAAGTGGTATCTCATTGTGGTTTTGATTTGTACTTCACTGATTATAAGTGATTTTGAGCATTTTTTTTTATGTACCTGTTTGCCATTTGCATTTTCTCTTTGGAGAAGTGCCTTTCCAGCTCTTCCCATTTTTTGACTTTGTTGTTTGCTTTGTTTTTGTTGAGTCATCTAAGTCTTTGTCGATCTTTGATACCAGTCCCTTATCAGTTGTATGGAGTGAAAATATTTTCTCTCAGTCTGTGTGTTGTCTCTTCATTTTGGTTATTGTCTATTTTGCTGTGCAAAAGCCTTTTAGTTTTATTAGTCCCAGCTCTTTATCTTTTCAACTTCATTTTCTTTGCCTCTGGGGATGAGTCCCTCAAAGATGTTTCTGAGATGTCTGTCAAGAATTGTTGTGCCTGTGTTTTCTTCTATGTATTGTATGGTTTCAGTTGTTACATTCAAATCTTTTATCCATATGGAGTTACTTTTGTGTATGGTGTGTAGTAATCTATTTTCATTCACTTGCATGTAGTGGTCCAATTTTCCCAATACCATTTATTGAAGAGACGTTCCTTGTTCCAGTGACTTTGCTCTTTGTCATACATTAGTTGGTCACATATATGTAGCTTTATTTCTCAGTTTTCAATTTGATTCCATTAGTTTGTGTGTCTGTTTTTGTTCCAGTACCATGTTGTTTTAATTATGGCTTTGGAGTATAGCTTGAGGTCTGGGAGTTTAATACCTCCATTCTTCCTCTTTTTAGTCAGGAGAACTTTGGTTATTCAAGGTTTTTTGGTGATTTCACATGTATGTTCTGCAATTTTACTGAATTTATTACCAATATTTTTAGTAATGGTAGGATATTTAGGGTTTTCTATACATATAATTATGTGATGTCCAATAGAGATAATTTTACTTCTTCCTTTATGATTTGAATGACTTATTTTATTTGTCTGATTATTTTGACTAGGATTCCTACTTATGTTGTTGGGTCAATCAGATTTTCTATTCATGATTTGGTCTTGGTAGGTTGCATATTTCTAGCAATATATTATTTAGTCTATGTTGTTCAATTTGCTGTATTGAACAACATAGCATTCTTCTATGGATCCTTTGCATTTTAGTGATACTTAACTGTGATGTTTTCCCTTTAATATATATATTTAATTTGTAATTTCTCCTTTTACCTTGGCTTGTCTCACTAAAGGTTTGTCAACTTTGTTTATTATAAAAAAATCAAATCTTAGTTTGTAAGCTATTTTCTATTCTCTAGTTCTTTGTTTCCATCCTACTATTAACTGGGCTAAGTATGTCCTTTTATAGTGTCATGAGGTATAAACTGATGCTGTTTGAGATTTTTTTTTCTTGGTGTATTCATTTAATACTATAAAATTTCTCTTAGAACTGCTTTTGTTACATCCCATGAAGTTTGGTATCTGCATTTTGTTTGCATCAAGACGTTGTTAGTTTCCCTTTGATTTCTTCTTTGACCCATTGGGTGTTCATCATTTTTAATATTCACTTGTGTTTTATTTTTCCCCCAGTTTGCTTGCTATCACTGAATTATATTTACATTTCATTAGGGTCAGTAAATATACTTGCTATGATATAATCTTGGCTTTGTTTAGACTTATTTGTGATATACCATAAGATGCATCTCAGGAAATGTTTCATGTTTAAGAAAAAATATGGAGCTTCCCTTGTAAAGTACCGAGTTTCCGTGGGCACCCCAAAAGAACAAAGAGCGGACACAGGGCTGCAATGGTCATGTAGAGCTTTAGTTACGCCAGCATGCTGGGGTCCACCATTCAACCGTGACACGCAGGTCTGGTTGAGGCAATCGACCCTGAGAGGAAGTAGAGGTGAGCTTTTATAGCCAATTTAGCCTATTGAGAGATCAAAGCCTGCGCAATGAGCACAGCAAATAGCTTTAAAGAGAGAAAAGTTTCAAAAATTTAAACTTACAGGAGATCCATTTTGGGCGGGCTCAGGCTTCTGCCCCATACCTGGGTGCACATTCTACGCCCCGCCCTTAACTGCCCAAGAGAGCCTAAGGTATGTGACCAGCTGACCTGCTAGATACTAAGGTAACATTCTTGTTTCATCTGCCCTGCCCTTAACTGCTCAGGAGAGCCTAAGGTATGGGACTAGCTGACCTGGGACCAGCTGACCTACTAGATAAGGCCTGTAGGTCGTTTTTCAAGTCTCAGTCAGCTAAGTTTAGACAAACTCTGACTCTAACACCCTGATGGTGCAGTGGGATAAGCAACACACTGTGAAGCATCTACTGCACAGCAGGACAAGTTTGATCCCTGGCCAGGGAGGGGCCGCACATGGCGCAGCAGATCTCACCTGTGTTGCCCGCTGCTCCCCTCAGCAGAGTGCTTCCATTGATCTGCCTGTTCTGCTCCCCACTCTGTCTCTGGTGAATGCTCTTACCTCCGGCGCCTCTGGCCTGTACTCGAACTCTTATAAGCAAAAATAAATAAATATTTAAAAAAATATGTAATGTTTTGTTGTTTGAAATAATGTTCTCTATATGTGTGTTAGGCTCATTTGGTCTATAGTGTTGCTAAAATCTGTTGTTTACTTATAGATTCTTTAGATGATCTCACTATTGCTGAGAATGAGAAATTTCCCAAGCATTATTATGCAATTCTTTGTTTCTTCTTAAAGTTACATCATATATTTAGTGCTTGACACTGTATGCATATTTATAATATTTATATCTTCTTTATGGATTGACTCCTTTATTGTTATATAAATAATTGGAGGTATTTTCTCTTTTTGCCATTTTATCTTAGACTATTTTTTAGCTATAAGTATATTATCTCCAATTTTTAAAAAATATTTATTTATGCATACAAGAACTGGGGTACAGGCCAGAGGTGTAGGGGGTGAGGAGATTCACCAGAGACAGAATGGGGTATAGAAGAGGCCGATCAACTGAAACACACTGCTGAGGGGAGCAGCGGACAAGGCAGGAGAGGTCTGCAGCGCCAGGTGGGTCACCTCTTGGGCTGTGGCAGGGATCGAACTCCTGCTGCAGTGGCTGCGGTTTGCTTCATAGTATGTTGCTTAACCATTGCGCCACCAGGGAGGGCCCAACTTTCTTTTATTTTCTGCTTGAAAAAATCTTTTAAAATTCCTTTAGTCACTCTATGTGTGCCCTTAAAACTAACATGAGTCTTTTGTAGGCACTGTATAACTGAGTCCTACTTATTGTCCATTCAAACACTGTATCATTGGGGAATTTATTTCACTGGAGACTTTAGTCCACTTGTGTTTAAAAATATTATAGTGCAAATCTTACCTGTGCCATCTTATTCTTTTCTGGTTTGTTGTTCCCTGTTCCCTTTATTTAATGGGCAATTTTCTACAGATAAATGCTCTTATTTCCTCTATTGTGAATCTACTGTAGATTTTAACTTTTTTGGTTATCACAAAACTTACACAAAAAAATCATATTGATATCACATTATTTTATATTGGTGACATCTTGACTTTGATAGAACATGTTAACTCTACACTTTATCCCTCTTTATATATAATTAAGGAAATTTCTCTTGTCCTGTAGCCTTTAAAGTATAGACAATAGTTACTATCTCACCTTATTATAATATTATAATATAATGAATTTCTTTTGTCTTTTTACCTTTTCCAGTGTGTTGTATATTTTATTTGTTTGCATGTTATTAATTATTGTGCATTCATATCAACCTGAGGAACTCCTTTCAACATTACATTTCCTTTTTATTTTTCTTGGAAATAAAAGTTTATTTAGGAAAAAGAGAGTTAAAGAATAAAGACTCCTAGGTAGATTCCCCTGGGAGGGGTAAAGAGAGCCTCAATATTACATTTCTTGTGAAGAAGATCTAGTGATAACATCTAGCCTTGGCTTCCGTTTGCCTGAGAGTCCTTATTTCTTCTTCATATTGAAAAATAAGTTTGCCAGTGAGAGTATTTTGTATGGCAGTATTCTTTCAACACTTTGAATATATTATCTTCCTTTCTCTTGGCTTGTAGGTTTTCTCTGTGAAATCCACTAGTAGCTTAATGTGGATTTCATTATGGGTTACATTTTCTCTTGTTAGTTTGAGGACTCTTCTTTTTAAATATATATTTTTTTTATACAGGAAAACTGACTGGCAGAAAAGACCTTATTTATCTATAAACTGTGTAGCCATGTGAGTAGGGTAATATGGAAAAAAAATCATAGTGATAACTTTCCACACGCCAATGTATTCAAACTCACACTCTTTGCTCCAAAAGAGTACTTCTTTGGAGTCTGTATTTCCACAATGGCTTTCTAATCCATGGATGACTGTCCAAGTATATTTTTCCTTGTGTGCTCCCAGACAATATATAAGAGTGGCTGGAAACTGGGCAAAGGGTACTCCAGAGACCACAGTAAATATTAAGGTATGTCATCTAAAAGTGGGTAAAACTTCTCTTGAGTTCTTGACATATGGTATTGCATTTCACAAATCTCACAATGGCTTTTATTCATGGATGGATGTCAAATTTTATTGTGAAGGGGTTAGGCTTCTCTGATGATTTCCCTCTAGTTTTTTTTTTTAAAATGTTTTTTATTTAATAAGTTTTTATTTAAAAATTTTAAGTAAGATTATTACATTGCAACTATGTAAATTTCAGTTATGCATCATTATAAGTCAACATCTGTGTAAATAACATTAAATTCACCATTAAAGATCCAATTGTATTCCTCACCATACTTTGACCCTTTTAACCTATTTACCAGTGCCCTCACCTGGTCTTCAGGAAACCACTAATTTGATATTATCATCTAAAATTTTATTTTTGTTTTTTTTAGTTCATTCATTTATTTGGTTTCCACATGCCACATATAAATGAAATAATACAGTGTTTGTCTTCCTCCATCTGACTTATTTCATCAAGCATAATATTTTTTATCTCCATTCATGCTGTTGAAATTGGCAGAATTTCATCTTTATTTTTTTATAACTGAGAAGTATTCATTGTGTATATATGCCATGTCTTCTTTATCAACTTGTCAATTACTGGCTATTTTAAGTAATGCTGCAATGGCCAAGGAGATGCATATAACTCTGAGAAGAGTTATTAGTGCTTTTGTATCTTTGGTAAATGCAAAGAAGTTGGATAACTGTATCATGGAATTTCTATTTTTATTTTTTGTTGACTCTCCATGCTGTTTTCCATAAAAGCTGCATTGATATAAATTTGTACCAATGTTATACAAAGATTCCCTTCTTATCACATTTTTTTTAACATAGGACCTTTTCTTGTTTTTTTTTTTTTGTATTTGCCTAATAGCCAAATCACAGGTATTAGTTTATCTATACCTGTAGCTTCTATTTTTGTTTCCCTGATAATAAGAAATGATGAGCATTTTTTCACTTGCATGTTTACATCAGAACCTCTGCCCATTTTTCAGTTGAGTTCTTTGTTTTTTGTTTTGTTGAATTTTGTGTGTTTCTGACATTTTGGGTATTAGCCATTTGTTAGCTGTATGATTTGCAATGTTTTCTCACATTCAATAAGTTGTTTTTGCATTTTGGTGATATTCTTTCACTGTGTGGAAACTTTTTATTTTGATGTAGTCTCATTTGCTTGTTTTGGTTTTGTTTTCTTTGTTGTAGTAGTTCCCCCCAAATTCTCAAAAACTGAAGTCAGAATATGTATATTGCCTATGTTATTGTCTATGAGTTTTACATTTAGATTCAAGTCTTTAGTCTGCTTTAAAAAAATCATTGAGGTAACATTGGTTTAAAACAATGAATATGATTCACTGGGTATGATTCACAATGTATATAAATCACATCTCCTCAGAAATATGTTACCACTCAGCGCCTACCACCCAGGCACACATTTTCCTCCATAAATGTACATTGGGTTCCTTCCACAATTTTCTCTCATCCCTCCCCCAATCTGGTAGCCTCAGCTTTGCAGTCTTGTTTCTATGGATGAAAACAATCAACTGGTTGTTTTGTTTCTCTATATTCCACTTATAAAGATGTCATTGGTATTTCTCTCTCTTTCTAAATTAATTTTCACTCTTTTTTGGAAAGCTACAGACATTTGTTCTGAGTGCAAAAAATTTTGGAGTCCAAAAGTAACATATTTATATATAATTCAGTTTACATAACCTTCTGGAAATGATTAAATTGCAGACATAGAGAAGAGATGATTGACTGATGGGTTAAGAATGGAATAATGTGGAAGAGCTGTGTCTTTAAAAGTGTGACATGAGCAAGATCATAGGGTGCTGGAATGTTTGGTGTCTTAAATTCATTGAGTTTAGCTGAAACATTGCATTACAGTTTTGCAAGATGTTCTCATTGGTGATACTAGCTAAAGGTCATATAGGATCTCACATTCTTTCTTTCTTTTTTTTCCCCAAAGGTAGTTTATTTTTTAATGAGGTGCTTTTTTTCTTACTTATTTGTTAATTTTTTGGAAAGTATATGATTTCTCCCCTCAGGGTAGTCACTATATTTCTCCCACCCCCAAAGAACCCATAAGCCATCACCTTAGTCCTTTGGGCTCTTCTCCCCCACTCCACCCTCCCCTCTCCACCTCTTCCCCTCTGCCTCCCCTCGAGGATGCCTCACATTTATGAAACAATCTTTCAATGTTTGTCTTTTTCTAACCCTTTGTTTCACTTTTCTATATTCCACATATGTGATATGATACTATATTTATATTTTCCCTTTGACTTATTACACTGAACATAATCTCTTCAAGCTCCATCCATGTTACAGCAAACATCATGGATTTATCTTTCTTTTATTGATGTAGTATTCCACTGTGTAATATACTACAAATTCTCAATCCATTCATCTGGTTAGGGAAATTTAGGTTGTTGCCATATTATTTGCTATTATAAATGGTGCCGAAATAAACATAAGAGTGCGGGTTCCCTTCAAATTAGTGTTTTTGTGTTCTATGGGTAGACTCCTAAGAGTGGAATAGCTTTGGTCATATGGCAGACCCATTTTTATTTATTTTTCTTTATTTATATATATTTTACATCAGTTGTGGTTCCCCATGCATTTCCCACCACCATTTCACCAGTGCACCATCACCTCAGTCCCTTGTGTTCTTATCTGTCCTCAACCCTCTTCCTCCCCCCACCCCACCAAGTGCCCCCAGTTTGTCCTTGTCTTTTTTTGTGGTTGTTGTGTTTTTTATTATTATTATTATTATTGTTATTATTCTTTTCCTTGATCCTTATTTGGTTCCCTTATATTCCTCCTGGGGGGAAACCATCCAGTATTTTTCTTTTGCCTTCTGACTTATTTCACTGGGCATAATCCCTTCCAGCTCCATCCATGTTCCTATGAATGAGGGGGGCAGACCCATTTTTAGTGTTTAAAGGAACTGTCACACAATTTCCCATAGTGACTGAACTAGTTTGTATTATTAAGAGAGGGTAACTTTTCCTCCACATCCTCACCAACACTTGTTTTTAGTTTTTGTAATCTGGGTCATTCTCACAGGTGTGAAGTTGTATCTCCTTGTGGTTTTGATTTTCATTTTCCTGATAACAAATCATGATCAACATTTTTTTTCACATGCTGTTGGCCATTTGCATTTCTTCTTCTTTGGAGAAGTGCCTATGTAGCTCTTTTGCCCATTTTTGATTGGATTTTTGATTTGTTTCTGGTGAGTTGTGTGAGCTCTTAATAGATCTTGATGTTACCTTATCAGATTATGGTGTGTAAATATTTTCTCCCATTCAGTACGGTGTCTCTTCATGTTGGTTACTGTCTCTTTTTTTTTTTTTTTAAAGATTTATTTATTTATGCATACAAGCACTGGGGCACAGGCCAGAGGTATGGGGGGGGGGTGGGTGAGAGGATTCACCACAGACAGCAGGGAGCAGAACAGGCAAATCAACAGAAGCACACTGCTGAGGGGAGCAGCGGGCACAGCAGGAGAGGTCTGCCGCACCATGTGGGTCCCCCCCCTGGCCGGCAGCAGGGATCGAACTCGTGCTGCAGTGGCTGTGATCCGCTTCGTAGTGCGCTGCTTAACCCACTGCGCCACCAGGGGAGGCCCTGGTTACTGTCTCTTATGCTGTACATAGATAGCTATTATCTTCTCTGATTTCCCTGCTACTGGCAGCAAGTTCTCTAAGACGTTTTTGAAGTTTATTTCATGGAATATTTTGCATATGTTTCCTTCTATATATTTTCATGATTTCAGTTCTTGCATTCCAAATATTTAATCCATTTTGAGTTTAATTTTTGTGTGTGGTGTGAGATAGTAGTCTATTTTCTTTCTTTTGTACATGGCTGTCCAATTTTTCAAACACTATTTAATGAAGATACTGTCCTTGTTCCAGTGTATATCCTTTGCTCCCTTGTCGTATATTAGTTGACAGCATGTTTTGCTTTTTTTTTGGGTTTTCAACAAATGACATTGGTCTGATGTCTGTTTTGTTCCAGAATCATGCTGACTTAATATTTATAGCTTTATAATGTAGTTTGAAGTAGAGAAATATTGTACCTACCCCATTCTCTCCCTTTTAGTAGGAGAGTTTTAGCTGTTCAGGATATTTAGTGATTACATGAAAATTTTAGGAATGTTTTGTTCAATTTCTTTGAAGAATGAAATTGAGGCTTTTATTGGAAATTGCAGTGAATTTGTAAGTTGCTTCAGGTAGGATGACCATTTTGATAATGTCGATTCTTCCAGTTCTGAGCAGGGAATATCCTTCCATTTCTTTATGCCTCCTCTTACTTTTAATAATGACATAATTTTCCTTCTAGAATTCCTTCACTTCCTTTGTTAGGTTTATTTCCAAGTATTTAGTTTTTTAAATACAATAATAAATAGAGCAGTTTTCTCAATTTCCTTCTTTTCAGATTGATTGTTTTCATATAGGAAGCAACTAAACTTTGTGCATTGCTTTTGTAACCTATCCCGTTATTAAACTGGGTTAACTCTTTCAGTTCTCCTATGGATTTTCTGAAGGTCCCCTCATATTATCATATGTATATATGTGTTTATATACACATGTACATATTATCATATACTCTATATGTATATATCATATCTTATATACTATAAATTATCACATATATGATATATATCATATACATATATTATCATATTTTCTACAAGCAATGATAGCTTTATTCTTTCCCAATTTGGATTTCTTTTATATCTTTCTCTTGCCTACCCTAACTAAGACTTCTGTTACTATGTTGAAAAGTAGTGGTGAGAATAGACATCCTTGTCTATTTCCATGAAAACTGCCTTATTAGTTCTATAATATATTCCATATATTCCCATAAATCCTAACTTTGGGATACATAGAAGGAATTCATTCTTTGAGGAGTAATTTATTGTATCTGTAATAGGACAAATAGAATAAATGAAATATAAAAATGAAACTATAAAAATTTTATTATCATATTGTGGCATAAACTTTTACCCAACCTGTTTGCAAAATGTTGAGAAAAAGTTGGCAGCTTTAGAGTTTATTAAAGATTCTTTTTTCAGGTATAGGAAAAATGAATGATGAAAAATAAAGCAAATTCGGTAAGGTTTTTTTTGTTGTTTTACTGGTTTTTTTCTAAATTGCTCCATGTGGGTGTAATTATGTGGTTAACTTGATGTTCTACTTGATGAAATTGGAAGGTAAACTATTCAAAACTATCTCTTCATGCATGGTCTTCCAATTTCACTCTCCCATGTATTTCTTCCTCTGTGTCTCTGTTATTCTAGTTCATACTTCAGTGGCTGGTCAGTCAGTGTGGTCCAGAGAAAACTACCTCATTTACTGGTTGTTTGCATTGTGGTCCATACAGTTGTTCCATTGGTGGTAATGACCTGTGACCATTATTCTGTTGTTTGTAAAACTTTGTATTGCACGCTCCTTGTGCACCTTTATTTCTACCATGTGTTGACTGTGGTTAAATGCATTAGTGGTTTTACCATCTCAGCAATTCCTTTTTCTTTTATTTTCTTGATAAATGTGGACAAACTGAACTTTTTCTTTTTCTTTTTTTTTCTGTGAAGTTCCTGCACTGCTAGGATTGTCATGATGATACTTAAGCTGATGAGTTGAACTTCACGGTGACAGGCTCTATTTTTGTTTTCAACCTCTCATTTTCATCCTCAACTTCTAGCAAACAGTTTAAACTGCAGGTTGGGGAAAAATCCATCTAGAACACTGGCTTCTTTATTCCAGGAATTTTCACCTCTCAATATTTACCTACTTCATTTTATACTCCAACCTGATCACCATTTCTAGTACACATGCCCAGTTATTTCTTAAACTGTTACCAGCAAAGGACCTAAATTTGCTACCAGATTAGACCATCTCTCGCTGATTCTGGGTCTGGTTACCTGCTCAACAAATGGACACAAATGGGCTTTGGGTACAGCAAAAAAAAAAAAAAAAAAGTATTTATTTCAACCACAGTCGTAGAGGGAGAGGGAGAAATAGCAGGGTAAAGGGAGAAGTTAATGTCCAGTTACCAACAGTGAGGAAGGAAGGTGGAATTGCAGTTAATGGAGTGAGCAGGGTGTGACCCCTGCCTGTCACTGCTGAAATTGTTTCACTCCCACTGGGGACAAAGTCCTGCCACCCAGTTGGTTAGTGGAGCAGCTGTAATGACAAAGGAAGACAGCCAACATTCATTGATCCCTTTAAATTCTCCACAAATCCCTGCTCCTCTCTGCCCCCTTCCTAACAATGCACTTGCTCATGACATCAGTGTACTTGTATCATGACATCAGAGCATGGCACTGGATATGTTACACCCCTTATGGCTTGAGCAGTCAGGATGCCAGGGGATAGAGTTCAGCCCTAATCCTGGTTGGAAAAGCAGTGTAGTTTTACCCAGTCTGTAAGGGCTTAAGACACCTAGGTTCTCGGGGTTAAGACAGTTCAGACCGCTCCAACAATATGGCATCTGATGACACATATAGGTCATCTGGGTAATCATATAACATATGGTTTACCATCCAGATATGTTCATTTGCTCTTCTTCTGTTGGCATCCAGATTACATATTGCACATATATTTTAAAAACATAGGGCTTAGGTTATGAAAATCTCAAGTGATTTCAAACATAATAAAATTGCAACAGTTATAATGCTACAGCATCAATAAAATCAAGGAAATGAAAATAGTACAAGAGTTACCTTGGACCTTCACCATATTTCACAAATGCTGACATTTTACCAAGGGTGCTTTATCATGTTCTGTCCATAATAAAAAAAATTAATAGGCATGTATATATGTATATTCTTCACTCACCTAATATTATTAGTTTGTAACATGTATTGTGTGTTTGCCCAAGTGGGCTGATAAGAGACAAAAGAGGCAAATTAGCCACTCTTTTAGGATTCTGCCAGTATGGAAGACAGAACTTCTTCATTTCAGGAGGTTCCCAATGGAAAGGGAGTTGTGTGAATAATACTATCTTTTAGGTTGCCCCTGTTTGTTCAATGCACTCATCAGGGAACCTGGGAACTTTCCTATATTAGGGCAGCTCCTTTGACTACCCTATCTGGTCATCATATGAAGAGAAGGTACTCTAATCCTTTCCTGAGTTAAACTGAACCAGTGTGCTCAACCTGACCTATACTGATGTTGTGCTTCAAAACTGAACACTGATCCCCTCTTTCACTGGTACAAGCTCAAAACCGATTGGTCCATTTAGGGTTCTGGAGCCCAATATCACTGCTTGCAGAAAATAGGATTGCATCTATAGATGTCTCTTGTAACTTCTCTTTTGTTTATGATTTTATTTCTAAGAATCTGTTCCCTTCTGTCTTCCTGAGTCCCACTGGAATTTCGTGTATTTATATTTTCAAAGAACCAGCTTTTTAAAATTGATCTTTTTGAATTTTTAAATTACTATTTCACTTATTTCAAGTTTAATTTTTTATTTTCTTCCTCTTTTGACTTTTGGTTTTGTTTGTTCTTTTTTCCCTAATTCCTTACGATGAAAGGTAATGTTATTTATCTAAGCTCTAGTTTCTTGATGTGAACTTATAGTGCTATATGCATTTCTCTGAGTATTGTTTTTGTTGGGTCATATAGATCTTAATACTTCTTGTCTTCAGGTACTACTTAATTTCTCCTTTGATTCTATCATTAACCTAATAGTCATTCAGTAGAATGCTATTCATTCTCCACATACTAGAAATTAAACCCGTACTATGTTTGTGGTTATTTCTATTTGAATATAGTTTTGATCAGAGACAAAATGATATCATTTCAATATTTATGAAATTCTTGAGGGGTTTTTTGTGTGTATGTGACCCAACATATGGTCTATCCTTTGGAATGTTCCATGTGCACTTGAGAATAATGTATACTCAACTTTCTGGAGGTGGAGTACCCTATAACCCCCTACTAAACTCATCATATATATAGTCTTTTCAGGTTATGGCTTTTCTTATTATATTTCTATCTTATTGATCTGTCTATTGACTAAGATAGTCAATAAATTTTCCTATGGCTATTGTGTTTTTCACAATGTCTGTTTTTACATTTCTTGATAGTTGCTTTTGGATTTCAATGTTCCTTCATTTATTGCATATATATTGAAGGGTGTTATGTCTTCTAGATCTAGTAATCCCTTAATCATTATATAGTGCCCAAACTTGTCTCTTGTTACCCTTTTTAGACCAGAATTTTAAAAAATCTGATGTAGCTGTTCCAGTCTTATTTAGGGGGGTATATTAGGAGTTTACTTGTCGATAGGATTACATTTCTACTATTTAAGTGTATGTTTACCTTTGAAGTTCAGCTGAATCACCTGGAGACAACAGATAGTTGTGTTTTGTTGTTTTTTTTTTTTTTAATTTTCTGATCCAATCAGCCACTGTCTTTGGTGAGTTGAGCCCATTTACATTTAGTGTGATTATTGATATATAAAGATTTTATATATCATAATTTCATTTCATTTTATCTTTAATTTTCTGATTCCATTAATGGCCATGTTCTGTTTTGGTAGATTTCTTCAAATATGATTTATGTAAGATATTACTTTCAATATTTATTGTAGGCGGACATCTATATTGGAAAACTCCTTGGAAAAATTCTCTTATGCAGGGAATATCTTTCTCTTTCATTCACAGTGAAATCCAGAAATAAACAAAAACTTATATGGACAGTTGATCTATAACAAAGTAATATGGAGTATAAAATTGAAGAGGAACTATTTCTTCAACTAATGGTGTACAAAAAGCTGAACAATCACATGCAAAGAATAAAGCCATACCACTCTCTCATACACAAAAAGTAACTTGAAATGGATTAAATACTTGAATGTAGGGCCTGAAAATAAAACACACAGAGGAAAACAGGCAAACTTACTACACTTTATAGTTTTCAAGATTATCTTTGGGACCTCAACTTCAACAACAAAAGAAACAAAAGCAAAAATGCACAAATGGGACTACATCAAACTGAAAAGCATTTCCCTGACAAAATAAAGTATTATTAAAGTGAAAAACAATCCTGTCAAATGGGAGAAAATATTTTGCATCACACATTTGACAAGAGGCTAATATCCAAGTTCTAAAAAGAAATAATATATATATATATAAACAAGAACAAAAAAATAGTCCAAATAAAAATGCTCCAAAGAGTCAAATGTTTCCACACAAGATATATAGATTGTCATCAGGAATATGAAAAAACACTTTTATTATCATTTCTCATCAATGCAAAGAAAATTAAAACACAATGAGATCACCTGAGAATGACCCACATCAAAAAGGCCAGAAACAAGAAGTATTGTCAAGAATGTGGGAGGAAAAGGAATTTGTCAAAATATTAAAAATAGATTTATAATACCACCTAGCATTTCCACTTCCACATATGTACCTGAATGATGCAAAAATATTAAATCAAAGGAATATATGCACTCCTGTCTTCATTAAAACAGTATTTACAATAGCCAAGTTATGGAGATGATCTACATGTTCAACAACAGATAACTAGATTGAGAAGATGTGAGATAAATGTATAATGTACTATACAGCTATAATAAATATGAACTTTTGCTATTTGTGACACCATAGATGGAAATGGAGGGGAAAATGTTAAGCATAATAAGTCAGAAGGAGAAAGACAAATACCACATGGTTTGAAATATATATGGACTACAAAGAAACAAAACGAAGGGTTACCCAAAAACAAACCTTAGAAATGTGACTGTAGAATTGAAGCTACATTGGGGGTAGGTGGGAGTGCACAGCAATTGGAGAGAGGTACCAATGGACTATTGTAAAAGACGACTCTTATTTTTGGTATGTATGGTATGATATCATACTTCTGAAGAGTTGCCAACCTTATACTTCTAAAATGTATATGGTATTTTAAACCATTGTTACCTAAGAAAAATAGAATAAAAAATCATTAAAGTGTCAGAAAGCAAAATATCTAAAAATCTTTTGTTTAAATTTCCTTTTGAAAAAGGAATTTTAAGAAGTCCATTTATAATAGCATGGAAAATAATGTATCAAATAAGAATAAATTTAATCAAGGAGGTAAAATTTCTATATACCAAAAATGAGTCATAAACAAATTATATTGAAGAAGACTCAGACAAGTGGAAAATACCTGACAGTAAGCAATAAGAAGAATTAATACTGTTAACAATCCATGGTAACCAAAAAATCTATAAATTGACTATAATTCTATGGAAATTCCAATTCTGTTTTTCATAGAATTAATGGAAAAATCTGTCCTCATATTTGTATTTAATCACAAAACACTTTAGAAGCAACCAAAATAATTTGAAAGAATAACAAAGTCAGCATCACACACCTGATTTTAAATTATAATATTAAGTTCTAGTAGTCAAAGAAGCATTGTACTAGTATAAAAATAAAGACATAGAGATCGAAGGATAGACTTCAATAACTGGTACTGAGAGAACTGAATAACCACATACAGATGAATTAAACCCTTATCTAACAACTTTCACAAAAATAAATTGAAATGAGTCAAGTAACTCTGTTTACTAATCAAAGCTGAAGAAATTTTTCTCTTTGCTAAGAATAAAAAAAAAGGAGGATAGTCTTTGATGTTTGCTTTAGCAAGATTTCTTTTACTATGATGTTGACAGCACAAGCAGCAAAATCACAGTAAACAAACAAGAGTACATCAAACTAAAAAAAAAAAATGTTCTGCCCAACAAAATAAACTTTAAACAAACAAAAATGCCTATGGAATGAGAGGAAATATTCACAAACCATGTATCTGACATAGTTAATATAAAAACTACATAAAAATCATATAAATCATAGCAAAAAAGAAATAGTTCCATGTAAAATTGGGCAAAGGATCTGAATAGACACTTTTCCAAAGGGGACATACAAATGGTCAAAAGGTACGTGAGAAGGTACCCAGTATTACTAATTATGTGGTAAATGCAATTCAAACCCACATATAGAAATAGTATGAAGTTTGCTCCAAAAGTTAAACATATAAGTACAATATAATCCAGTAATCACTCTTCTAGATATACATATGGATGAAATGAACTGTAGTGGTGATACCTGAGGTGGGAGGAGCCTATATATTCAAAATGGCAACAGCAATAAAGTAAGCCAATGTTACATCAATTAAAAAGTTAATTAAAGTATAAGAAATAATAGAGCAATTTATTTCAGAGAGATCTGATCATTGCATTATTCATAATGACCAAAAACTAAACATAACAATGGATGAAAGGATAAACAAAATGTGATATATATGCACAGTGAAATATTATTCAGTCATGTAAAAGAAGGACATACTGCCACTTACAACAATGTAGATGAACCTTAAGGTTATTATGGTAGAAAAATGTCAGACAGAGAAAAAGACAAGTACTGCATAACCTTACTTTTCTAAAATATAGAAGTTATAGAAACAGTATATTGATGTATTGATGGTTACCAGGTTTTTGGGTATGGGGGAATATGGGGTCAAATTTGTCAAAAGTTATAAATTTTTTCAGTTATAAGGTAAATAAGTTCTAATAATTTAATATACATCCTGGTGACTGTAATTAACAATAAAGCATTATAGATTTGAAACTTGCTGACAGAGTAGATCTTAACTATTCTTAAAACAAAAAGAAAGTAACTGTGAGGTGATAGATGTGTTAACTATAAATAGTGTGGTAATCATTTTACAATATGTATGTATATCAAATCATCACATTATATACATTGAGCTTAAACAATGTTATTTGTCAACTATACCCCAGTAAAGCTGGACAATAAAAATGGTAAAGGTCAAAAGTTTTAGGATCCATATTTTCAAACTTATAGGCTCTACATTACATCTAATCAACCCAATAAGTATTTTCTATCAGGTGTTAGTTTATATCTTGTGAATTAGTTCACTACAATTTCAGTTATTCTAGAGTCACATTAACTGATATTGAGATTAAGAAAAAAGTATACTATTTTTCTGTTTCATCAACACCAAAATTTTAGTTTGTTTTTGTTCACTGTCATACTTGAAGTATACAGAAAGGTAACACAGTGTGCACTGAGCAAATATTTACAGATTGATTGAAACTCTTCATGTTAATTATTGAAATAATACTTTTATTATTTTAAGAAAAGTAGGAATTTTAATATAGATTTAATATTAGATCAGGTAAAAAGTTCACACTGTTAGGCTACTGTGGGAAAAAGGTTTGAAGACAAAAATTTTTTGTTTTCTTAGCATCCTGTTGGAAGGTCAGACTACTCTTTCTCTGTGTAGAACAAAAACTGAATCTGCTTTTTTAGTAGAAGGTATCTCAAAATACAAAATTATGAGAAAATATCAGTATAAGAAAATTCTATATTGACTTCAAAATCTATATTGACCTCTTAATTTTTTTGTTAATAAAATAAATTTTCTATGAAGTTATTGAGGTAGACAGTTTTCTAGTAGGTTTTTAGTCTTGAGTGCTTTTTCTACAAAAATAAAATTCTAAATATTTGTTTCATTTTATAGAGGCTGGTAGAAAGTTAGAAGCTAGTTAGTATATACACTAGGGAATTTCTATAGCATCTTTATTTATTTATTTTTTTTTTTGCTAAGAAATATCCATTGGGATTCATTATCTATAGGAAGAAAATGTTTCACAGTTTTATCAGAACCCTTCCTTAATGATTATTTTAGCATAAAATAGGTTTACACATTCAAACACTGGGGATACTTCAAATCAAATAAGCAACATAATGACCTGTGCTATGATGTAAAGTCACTGGATACAGAGGGAATTTTCAGTGGTTGTCTCCAATTAACACTTAATTTTAATGGAAAGAAAAGGTTAATGTAAAGTGATTCAAGGTAGGTATAGTAATTTATATAGGTGGAAGTAATGGTTTAGTTTGACTTTATTTTTTTATACAAATCTATACATATTGAGATCTTTATGCAAGACAATTTTAAGCTCAAAAAATGCAAAGGTAAATTGATACTTTTGATGACAATATCATTATAGCCTAAAATATTGAAACATGCATTTTTTGGAAACATAATATAGGAATATAATATCCATTTGTGGGAATTTCCATTAACTAAAACATGTATACTAGCATAAATTATTAACCTCAGAATCAAGTCAAGTGATGTGGGTAATTTTGGGAAATTACAAGGTAGGAAATACAATTCTTTAGAAAATCTTTTTGGGGGGCATATGAACCTTTTCAATATCTGGCCACAACCTGAAGAAGATTAATTATCAGGTATGGATTCATAATCAAACTGGGCAATATACTTAATGAAAATAAATAAGTCAGCATTAAGTTTAGCACTTAATAAAGTGTAATCACATATATTGAATTAGTCGAACCTCAGCATAGATAGATAGATGAAGGAGGTTCCAAATATTTAAGCAACAAATAATGGGTATGTAACAGGTGGTCCCCAGGAAAAAGAGAAGTTCCAGAATCCCAGTTCCACCCTAAGTGGGTGGAGCTAAGCAGGAATAAGATGCTGGAGATAAGAGAACAAGGTAAGAGAAAAAAAGGAAGGAAGGAAGAAGGAAGCAGGATGGAAAGCAGCACGGAGACCTGGAGGAGGCACGTGGAGCAGAGGGACATGTAAAGAAACTGCGCTTGCTTTTTGGTCTTAGACTGGTTAAAACAGATGTGGGTGAGAGAAACCTCCCGTGGGGAGGTTAACAATGGCAATTTTCATCTTAATTTTTTTTAAAGATTTATTTATTATTTATGCATACAAGCACTGGGGGTACAGGTCAGAGGTGGCGGGGGGGGGGTGAGAGGATTCACCACAGAAAGCGGGGAGCAGAACAGGCAGATCAACGGAAGTACACTGCTGAGGGGAGCAGTGGGCACAGCAGGAGAGGTCTGCCGCGCCAATTTTCATCTTAATTTTAATTTTTCTCTTTTCCTCCTAAATTTGTCTTACTCTTTCAAACCCTTTTCTATGGGTCTCTACTGAAAGGTCCCTTAAACTTGTGCCTGGCTTTTAGGCATTGCTTTAAGCCAATCCTATTTAGCTAAACTTTTACCCGCAAGGAGATAAGTAACTTTGGATGCTTAACTTACTAACTATATTCTTTGTCCTTCCTGTATTATACCCTAATTGTGTTAAAGTTCCTTTCCATTAAAGATCTTATATATTTGTCTTAATGCAGCAAATAGCAAAACCCATTGAAAGTTCTGTGGTGCCCCTCTCCCTGCCCTGTAACAGGTATACGTGTTAACTTTAGCAATAGAATTTATCCAGGTTTTTTTCCCACTAGACCACTGTTTTTCAAACTTATTACCATCGTCTGTATTGAGATATATATATCATATAATAATTCAAGTCACACATGTATACATATACTCATTCTTGTAATGGAAACAAATAGAATAAAATAAAATATAACTGATAATTGAGGACAAATCCAAGTGTGACAAACACTAACATACATCATACTGTACTTTTTAATCAATAATGCCTTTAATTATCTGTATCAACTGTTTGTACAACCAATTATTGTCTTGCTTTTCAAATATTGCTCACATTTAAGGAATATTTCCTTTTGGCTACATTCTTCTTTTATGACAAATGTTTTGTTCTGGCAAAAAATCATTTTAGGATTTGACGATTAGGCTTAAGAATAGTAATATGTCTTGTTTCTGTTCCCATCAGACATCTAGCTGAGCACAATGATTCCTGAACTTGTTTAAGTCAACTCATGTTCATCTAGAGCATGGCCAAGGCTAACAGACTATAGATAAGAAAAATTGTACACATAAGGTAAGTCAGTACATGTTGTCCTTCAGATATAATCTCATTTCATTATTTTTCTAACATAAGAGGAATTGTAGATTTCCCTTTTCCTAATCATTTCCTATAAAAATGCTATATTATATTTCTTAGATAAAAACAAACATATTTGTTAGTCTTTCTTTTAGATGCACAGCAAATAAGAACTTTGTATTTAGGTTCACTGTTTTATTTTTCAAGTATCAAATCACTTTCCTGGAGTTACACCACAGAGAAAAATACCTACATAATTCTCTTTATTTAAAAGAATTAATTGACCACCAGAAAATTCAATGCAGAAAATGTCTTCACTTTGACTTGAATTCACCAACAAGAGCAACAACAGTCATGAATCCAAGCAACGCAAGTATTCCAAAGATTTTCATTCTTTTGGGTTTCTCTGACCAGCCCTGGTTGGAAATGCCACTCTTCATAATGGTGCTTATTTTTTACATTTGCACTCTTGTGGGAAACATTTTAATTATTGTGGTATCCAGGGTGGACCCTCAGCTCGACAGTCCTATGTACTTCTTTCTTTCCAACCTCTCTTTTCTGGACCTGTGCTTTACAACCACCACCATCCCTCAGTTGCTGTTGAACCTCTGGGGCCCAGATAAGTCTATCAGCTATGGTGGTTGTGTGACCCAGTTTTACATGTTTCACTTTCTGGGGGCCACTGAATGCATCCTCTTAGCTGTGATGTCCTTGGATCGTTACATGGCCATCTGTAAGCCCTTGAGGTACTCAGCTATCATGCATCAGCAACTCTGTCTGCTCCTAGTGGCCTTGGCATGGCTAAGTGGTTTGATTAACTCCTTGCTTCAGTCATCTCTCACAATCCAGCTGCCACTTTGTGGTAATAACAAGGTAGATGATTTCCTGTGTGAGGTCCCCGTGATGATCAAGATGTCATGTGTCGACACCACATTCAACGTAGCTATGCTCTCCATTGTGGGGGCGTTTTATTCCTTGGTGCCCTTGTCACTTATCCTTGTCTCCTATGGGTTTATTGTAGCTACAGTGCTCAAGATTAAGTCCTCAGAGGGAAAGAAGAAGGCCTTTAACACATGTGGTTCTCATGTTATTGTTGTATCTCTCTTCTATGGACCAGTGATTATAATGTATGTGCAACCTTCAGCAGCTAATTCCCAAGACAAAAACAAACTAATGTCCCTGTTTTATAGTTTGGTGACTCCTATGCTTAACCCTTTTATATATACTTTGAGGAATAAGGACATGAAAGGGGCAATGAAGAGACTTCTTGTCTCAGTGTACCATCATGGAAGAGAATAAACATAGCTATTTTTATATTCCCCACTTTCCATATAAGACTCAGAAGAGACCTGTCTCTAAAATTAGTGCTTGATTTAGAGTTCTCCAAAATTGTTATCATATTTATCTTATAGGCATATCTGTTTATTTACCATAATGCTAATAATAGTTTGAATTCTACTCCTCAATTTGTATGTAACTTGCATGAGCGTGAACATCATGTTGTTAAATTCCTTTGTAGCTATCTGAAGTTTCTACTGTAGGAGTCTAAAAGGTGGTCAGTAAAGAAATACTTATTGACTGATTCATTTATCTTTGAACAAAATCAAACTTAAGTAATATATATCTTAAGTAATATACTTAAGTAATATAGATCTCAATTTATCTTCTTGCTTATATGCGTAGAATTTACAGGCTAATCTTTCATTTCATAATTCTTTTAATGATTTACTACAATGAATTAATGAATTACTACAAAGTCCATACTGGTTAATATGTTCTGTAAACATTGTGTAAATCCTCAAGCACAAATTTACTGTGTGATTCTTTATAAATAAGGCAATTTAAAAATAATATCTGCCTCTATTTCTTATATGTCTCAATGGATTCCTACTTAAGAGACATTTGAGTGAAGTAATTATTCTATCTAGGAAAAGTTGATGATACAAATACTGAGAAACTTCAGTGCAGTCTCCTAATACTGGTTCACTTAGTATTCATTGAGAAGATGGTTTACATAGTATGAGAAAAGTAGATGTTTTGGGTAGGTAGTTAATAATAAAATAGTTCAATCACCTCAAAAACCAGAGTATTAGATAATAAACAGAAAAATTAGAAGGATAAAGTGTAAGATCAGATGGGAAGAAATATAAATAAAACTAGTTCCAGATAATCCATCTTGAAACATAGGTGATGAAGCAGAAAATTTGATGTTGATTTGGAATGTGATAAGTTCTTGATTTTATTCATAAACATCAACTCACCAATATTACATTTTGTCATAGTTTTCTGTTCTGCACACATAGTTGCCTTTGACTTGTGTTTAATTCACATATTTATTTTTCTGTCAAAAAATACCTTAATATAAAGATCTTTATATATCTGCCCATCCTGACTGTCATGGCGTCCTTTCACTCTTTACTACCACATTGCGAGGATAAAACTTGTTGACTCAGATTGTATGAATACCTAACACAGAGATATATCAATTATAATCAATAAATTGATTCATTGTATACATTAATTCCCTATTCCATTTATGTTCTATTCACTGCACCAAACTCTCTTTTGTATGACAATTTTACTCTTTTTAGGTCTAAGGAAATAGAATTTAGCTGGAGACAAGTTGATTCCTTGGCATGACCATTAGTCTTTCAAGAACTAGGCCTCCTGATTTTGTTGTGTACCCCTCACTCCTTCAAACCTGAAAATTTATATTTCTTTAAATGATCATTTTTCAGTTCAAAAAGATAATGAGATCCTTTTTCCTCAGTAAGTAACTTGAGTAATCATCATAATAAGTTCTACAGAAATTATTTTAAAAAATGTTATTAATGAATGAATAAAAAGTCCTGCATACTGTCCTGCATAGGTAACCTTTTTAAAAATATGTACCACACAAGCTTATGTAAAAATGTATCGTATACTAAATGATGACATTAATAAATGAGGTTAGTAGCTGGGTTCTTTTAAACATTTATTTATGCATACAAGAACTGGGGTTTAGGCAAAAGGTGGGGGGATGTGTGTGAGAGAGGATTTACTAGGCATAGAGTGAGAAGCACAACAGGTGGTTCTACTGAAATATACTGCTGAGGGAGTATCAGGGTAGAGAGGTGAGGTATGCTGGTCATGTGGGTTAGCTCTGTGGCCAGAGGTTGAACTCATTCAACAGCAGCTGGTGATAGCTTGATGGTGCTGAGACTTAAACCTCTGCACCACCAGGGAGGCCCAGAGCTAGTTTTAAAGCAATGTTTCTCACTCCACATTCTAGCACTGCTCCAGCAGATCTTAACAGCAGATCTTAACAGCTGTTAAAAGACATAATTCATGTTCAACAATTTTGGGGAAAACCATTTATTATTGAAATTTGGGAACAAAAATTAACACATGTTTGATAATTCCAAAGTAAACCAGTAAATCATATTTAATACAACAATTCTCAAACACTATTTTCCCTGATTTTATTGGTTCCATTTTGAGAGAAAATAACCTGCTGCACAGTTTCGGGGAAGAAAAACTCACTAGAAAACACTGAATGCCAGATTTGGAACAAATTGAAGGGCGTGACAACCTCCATCTGGAGTCAGCCACTGCCCTTTTATAGGCTTAAGTCCTTGTTTCTCCAAGGATGGGCCTAAGGCATGACCCCACACCAGGCCACCACCACCTGACCTCGGACCATGGCAGTCAGCCAATCACCGATGGCAACATAGCTGCTACCTGATCACCATGACAAAGGACCTACCTTGGAAAATTGCATGGGCCAGCCAATTGGACTGTGACCTGTGCTACACCTGAGCCCGTGCTTGCCACCAGTATAAAGTCTCACCTTCCCCCATGCTCAGGGCCCTACCGACCACCCAGGTGCCTCTGGTGTGCGGTTGGGCCCAAGCTCAAGCTTGTAATAAAATTTCCTCTTCTTCTTACAGCAGTGTGACTGGCTTTCTAGGGTAGTTTGCCCCATTCTGGCATAAAAATATTACACAGATCAGCTGTAAAAATGTAGAAAATTTCATACTTGGACTAGATTAATCTTACATGTGTCTTAGATGATTTTTACATTTGGGATAAAAGCTTATAAAACTTTGTGGAGTATCAAGAGAAAACTTTCCATAATATCTTCATTATATTACTTCAAGACACTGAAATCTCAGTATTATTTATGCCTTTTGACTATAACTTTTTCACTCAGTTACCATATTTGTGAATTAAAATTCAGGATTCATTTTAATAATCATTTCCTCTTAATTGCTTGATGAAATTTGGGTATTTATGGTATAAATATAAAATTGGGTTGTTAGAAAAGTCATGATGTAATTGTTCTGTTTTTCCAAGCAAAAATGCATCATGACTTTTCCAACAACCCAATAGCTGCTATACAGGAAATAACTCATTCTTGTAATTATAATTTAACATTAAAATAAAGAATAATGCTATAACTTTATTTAAAATCTTTATTTTTTATTTATTGAGGTAATACTAATTTACAGCACAGTATATGGTGCAGATGTAAAAGATCACTCTATTCAGATACATGTTACAACACCACACCCGCATTGATACCCACAGTTCTCCAGCATAGTCCATTGGGCCCTTTTCGTATTTTGTTCTCTACACTCTGGCTAGTCTTTGGTAGTCTAAATATTATGGTCAGATTTCTATATTTTACTACTGCTTTGATTTTGTTTGAGCTTCTGTTATATTTCTCTATATTCCAGTTGAATGAAACAATCTGGTATTTGTTTTTCTCCTTTAAATTTACTTCATTTAGCATAATATCCTCCACTTCCATCCATTTTGATGTAAATGGTGAGTTTTATCTTAGTACTATTCCATTGTTTATATATACTACATTATCCTAATCCACACAGCTGTCTTTGGGAACTTAGGTTGTTTCCATACCTTGGCTATTACAAATAACAATGCAACACACATTGGAGTGTATATATCCTTTTGAATTACTGTTTGTGCATTCTTCTAGTAGATACCTAGGACTAGAAATGTTGAGTCCTATGGAGACCTTTTTAATATTTTGAACAAACCTCCATACTGTTTTCCATAGGGACTGGATAGCTAACATTCCCACCAACAGTGTTTTCTTCCTCTTTGCCAACATTTGTATATGATCTTTTTGATATGAGCCATTTTCAAGGTATATTTTTGTGCTTTTAATTTGTATTTCCTTGGTGATAGTTAAAGAAGAACACTTTTTTCAGGTGCCTATTAGCCATCTGTGTATGTTATTTGGAGAAATGTCTATTTAGTCCTGTCCATAAATTGATTGATTTATTGTTTTTGAGTTGTATGAATTTTTTGGTAGATTGTGGATTTTACTACTTGTGTTAGATATATAATCAAATATTTTCTTCCTTTCAGTAGGATCTTTTCTGTAAAGTACCGAGTTTCCGTGGGCACCCCAAAAGAACAAAGAGTGGACACAGGGCTGCAATGGTCATGTAGAGCTTTAGTTACGCCAGCATGCTGGGGCCGACCGTTCAACCGTGACATGCAGGTCTGGCTGAGTTGATCCACCACGAGGGAAGAAGAAGTGGGCTTTTTATAGCCAATTTCCCACCTTACATAGGTTGCAGCCAATAAGCTGAGAGATCAAAGCCCGCACAATGAGCACAGCAAATAGTTTTAAAGAGAGACATGTTTCAAAAATTTAAACTTACAGGAGATCCATTTTGGGTGGGCTCAGGCTTCTGCCCCATACCTGGGTGCACATTCTAAGATAACATTCTTGTTTCATAGGCCCTGCCCTTAACTGCTCAGGAGAGCCTAAGGTATGGGACCAGCTGACCTGTTAGATAAGGAAGTAGGCCTGTAGGTCATTTTTCAAGTTTCAGTCAGCTAAGTTTAGACAAGTTATTAGAGAGAAGTAAGTCCTTCCCAGACAAACAGAAGTTGAAAGAATTTGCCAATAGTAGACCTCCCCTATAGATAATTGAAAGGAAATCTGTTTAGATACAAGAAGAAATTTTTAGCAAAATGAGTAAGGATTTTGATTGAACAAAAATCTAAACACAAAATGGTAGCAAACCCTGCTATATAAATAATAACCCTAAAGTCCACCAAAGGCCAAGTCCACCAAAAAGAGACAGTGACTGGCTGAATAAGAGAACAAAGTCAAACTCTCTAGGAGACCAATCTGCTGCCAGATCCCCAAAGGATGGAACAAAGTCAGCAAATGAGGGGGGTTCAAGTTTACAAAACTTGAATCAGGGGTATGGTATGCATCCTCCTGAAAAGTCTCAGCAGGTCTTTATTTATACATTAATGAGAAAGGGGTGGGATCACATCAACATGTGCATTGAACAGGAACTTAACAATGAATACCTTTTTTTTTTTCCAGGAGCAGCTTGGGGTCTTGTGACCTTCAGCCAGGATAGATGACATAGGTAATTACAAAATGAAGACAGCATCTTTTCACTTGTGTTAGAGTTATTATGATTGGTTAATTTATATTATGGCAGGTATACTAGTTTTATGCAATCACAACTAATTATTCTATTTTCACTCTGTGTATAAGATGAATTATTAGTTTAAGGTCAAACTGGTGTCAGCATTCTACTGTAGGCCTGTAGGAAGAGGAAGGTACCCAAATCAACATTTGAATAGTATCTGTAGCCTTGCATTTGGTTTTCAATAAGAATCATTAGTTTCATTTTCTTTAGATTTGACTGATAATATTACTAAGTTATCTCTTGTATTGGATTAAATTTAATTAACACAAAAGCAAAAAGGGGAAGGGAAAAGGGGTCCTGCACTATTATCACCTGAGGAATGCAGAACCTACCTTTAACAAAAGCAGAAATGCAAAGTCTTTCAGACTGGCTAAGTCATGAAGGATATGCTTAGGTACCTGAGACTTGTAGCCCATAGTAAATTGTTTGAATCTAAAAGTTTTCTTAATATCTAATTTTAGAATTTTTAGAATAACCATATTCCAATTGTATCTTTTTTTAACCTGGTTTTATGGTATTAATTTTCTAGAATTTGTATTATAATATCAGCCAATTAGTATTATGTCATCAAAATGCATAGCAACCAATTATTTTGTTTAGTAAAACAGCCAATTATACAACCACCCCCATGGATGATATGCCAGCAAGCACGTTTTTAGTAACATACAGAACTTAAATTATTAAATCGGTCAAAACAAAAAGGAGTCCAATGAGGGCCAGCTATGGAGCCTCTGATTTTTCAGAGAAGTTCCCCTATGATGGGCTTTTGCCTCACGGCATAGGTAGGTGGCCCCCATCATGCATCTGAGATACAAAGATAAAACGATAAACATAGTCTCCAAGTAAATGTTTAGAAAATATTCTGTTAGAGTCAGAATTTGTCTAAACTTAGCTGACTGAAACTTGAAAAATGACCTACAGGCCTACTTCCTTATCTAACAGGTCAGCTGGTCCCATACCTTAGGCTCTCTTGGGCAGTTAAGGGCAGGGCCTAATGTTAGAGTCAGAGTTTATGTCTAAACTTAGCTGACTGAAACTTGAAAAACGACCTACAGGCCTTATTAGTAGGTCAACTGGTCCCATACCTTAGGCTCTCCTGAGCAGTTAAGGGCAGGGCTATGAAACAAGAATGTTATCTTAGAATGTGCACCCAGGTATGGGGCAGAAGCCTGAGCCCACCCAAAATGGATCTCCTGTAAGTTTAAAATTTTGAAACATGTCTCTCTTTAAAACTATTTGCTGTGCTCATCGCGCGGGCTTTGATCTCTCAGCCTATTGGCTAAATTGGCTATAAAAGTTCACCTCTACTTCCTCTCTGGGTCGATTGTCTCAGCCAGACCTGCGTGTCACGGTTGAACGGTCGGCCCCAGCATGCTGGCGTAACTAAAGCTCTACATGACCATTGCAGCCCTGTGTCCACTCTTTGTTCTTTTGGGGTGCCCACGGAAACTTGGTACTTTACATTTGGAGGTCCCACTGAGATATCCCAAAGGACAAACTGCGAACAGGGGTAGAGCTTACAGAGGGTCCGGACGGGGCAGTGTAAGGCGAGGGTCGCTACCTCGTGGCTGCAGAAATCCAGTATAAAGCGAGAGTCGCCATCTCATGTCTGGTGGGTAAAGGGGTGTAAAGCGTGTGATCCCTGTAAAGCCTGGGTTCGAGTCCCAGCCTTGAGTTAAAATCTCAAGAAAAGATCTGAAATAAGGCCTAACTGATCACCCGGCATCCGGCAGAGGGGTTAAAAGCTGGCGCCGAAGAAAATCTGATCGAGCTCGTCAACCTGAGGCGGATTAAGTGAACGCCATACATCATCCGGATTGTGAGCGTGGTGAGTGTGGGGTGCACCAGAGTGAAAGGAGGACCGGTCCGCTTGAGTGTGGAAAGTGTGCGGCAGTGTGTTTGGAGCAGTTTTATTTAGAATTATTTTGTCCTTGCTTTTGTTCCTGAAAGTGTGGCCAAAATGGGCCAGAGTCAGGCAACTCCTAAAAGTCTTGTTCTTCGTCATTTTACAGAGGGCACCTTGAGGGCCCAGCCAGACTCTTTTTGTTTTGGTTGTTTTTTTTTTTTTTTTTGGTTGAATGTCTCACCAGCCAGTCTCCTGTGTCTTCCTTTGTGTATGTGTGTGTGTGCCTCGCTCATCCATCTGAGATCTTGCGAGTAAGGGAGCCACTGCAACTGGCTGGTGGAGGACTGCCTCTGGTCTCAGCAAGCAGCTGCCTGGATTTTTTCCAGTGTTGAGATCATTGGTATGTCTC
>JAGFMF010011863.1:557975-578817 GCA_019455555.1 Galemys pyrenaicus
TTTTTGTCTTAAAGGGACTTTAGAATATTTGGTAAATTTGTTTTCATTGTGAAAAATGAACTGAGTCAATGTGGGTATATTGATACCTCAAAGTATTCTTGTGTTAAATGTAATAAGATTGTTCTGAGAATACTCAAGACTTCTTAAAACCTAATGTTATTTTAGGTACCTAATATTGGGGTGTACAATAGACAATTGTTAAGTCAGTCAATTATAAAAGGGCTGGAAAAATTATTTTAATCTAGGTTTATTGAGTTATAACAAGGTATACTAATTTAAACCCCAAGACTGTAAAAGAATAAGCATTTTAGTCTTGTTCTGACATCAGGCTCAGGCTCCAGAGACTAAAGTCGAGGGTCTATGATTTTTTAACACTTTTTGAACATGAATTTCAAGGCCTATGACATGAAGGGGACTTCTTATTCTGAGAAAAAGAAAAGGAGAAAGACAGGAGAAAGGCCCAGTATGTGGCAGTTGCCACGGTCAGTACCCTGCCACCTCAGACTCACCCAAGGTCCCATGTGCCACAGGGCATTCGGGAACTCACCCTCTTAGTGGGCTGCCAGTTTACTTCCACTGCCAGCAACTGGAACAACTCAGCCGTAAGTGCGCAAGTGTCTAAAAAGCTTTCCCAGGGCCATGCCTTCAGTGCCATCTCACAGGGCACTGACAGAGGGACTGTCCACTCTCCAGAGAGGGAGGGGGCCAGCCCAATCCACAGGCCACGATGGAGGACAGGCTTGATCTTCAGCTGCCTGCAAATATGAAGAACCTGGTACAGGAGAGGACCTTCTGATGAAGCCCAGAGGTGAGACAGNTTCCCCTGTTTACTGTTTCTATGGATGAGCCTTGGGTGACCCTAAAAGTGGCAGATAAAAAGACCACCTTCTTGGTGAATAGGGGCCACTTACTCTGCCTTGCTCCAATTCTTTCGACTGGTCAATTGTCCCCCTCACTAGTATTGTTTTCCCAATTTCTCTTAAGTACAAGACATTGTAAATAAAATTCCAGTCTTTGCAGCCATTATTGGCTCCCAGTTGCTGCTATAAAAGAGAGATAGCAAGAAAGCCTGGTTCTCACTGGTTTCTGCTACAGGTGTCTGTACTTCCAGGTATTTGGGACACTACAGTTCGAGGCGGAGACATTTCTGAAATTCCCTAGCCTCAATGGTTATGTACCACCATAAAGTCCTGGGTTTTCCCAGGAGTTGGTGCCCATATTTACTGCTTGTAAATGCTAAACACTAAACTTTGTTCATTTTTCTCTTGCTTGGGCACTACGTCCTCAATGCCCTTGACAGAATCATCTCCTCTTGCATGGAGGCCATCAATCTCCAACTGTCCCTTCAGATGGAACCCAAAAAGACGCCTCCAGCTTCTACGGTCCTTCTTCTGGAATCCCTTAATTCGTAGCCCTGAGGTGGAGCCCAAACTGCTTCCCCACGTCGCCCACTTTCAGCAGGAAGCAGTTACTGATCAGACTGACAGTCCTTTGTCCTAACAGCAGTTAGGGGCTCCTTCCATAGAGTGGGGGATTTGGCCTAGGTCAGGCAAGGGCAAGTTAGGAATGACAAGGCAATTTAGAAGAGAGGACAGGTGGGGCTGGAAGAACTAAGTCTTGGAGATAAGGATGGCAAGAGAGATAAGGAAAATGTGGTAGAGTGAGTGAAACCACCCAGTGTTCAACAGCTCTCCCACAACCCTCATGGGACCCTTTGTAATAAATCGTTTGCTTGCTTTTGTGCATCAAAAGCTCAAGGGAGTTCAGACCTTGGTGTTGCAGCAGCAATACCAGTAGTTACCAAGGACTGAGGAAGATTCCTCAGTATGAACAAGAAAAGGGGGGAATGTTAGAGTCAGAGTTTGTCTAAACTTAGCTGACTGAAACTTGAAAAATGACCTACAGGCCTTATTAGTAGGTCAACTGGTCCCATACCTTAGGCTCTCCTGAGCAGTTAAGGGCAGGGCCTATGAAACAAGAATGTTATCTTAGAATGTGCACCCAGGTACGGGGCAGAAGCCTGAGCCTGCCCAAAATGGATCTCCTGTAAGTTTAAAATTTTTGAAACATGTCTCTCTTTAAAGCTATTTGCTATGCTCATTGCGCGGGCTTTGATCTCTCAGCTTATTGGCCACAACTGATGTAAGGTGGGAAATTGGCTATAAAAAGCCCACTTCTTCTTCCCTCGTGGTGAATCAACTCAGCCAGACCTGCATGTCACGGTTGAACGGTCGGCCCCAGCATGCTGGCGTAACTAAAGCTCTACATGACCATTGCAGCCCTGTGTCCACTCTTTGTTCTTTTGGGGTGCCCACGGAAACTCGTTACTTTACAATACAGGGTATAATATTCTTGGTTGACAGTCAACTGCCACCCCAGTATTTTGAATACTTTATCCCATTCTTTCCTTGTTTTAGGGTTCCCCAGAGAAATGGGAGTACCTTCATTAGTTACCTGATATTTTTCCTTAATCACTTTCCATTCATTTTCTTTGTTTTCAATGGTTGGTGGTTTCTCTACTGTGTGTCTTCTGTCCTTTTAGCATTATGGAATTATATATTTAGTTTTTCCCCTAATTTGAGATTTTATCCTAGATTGTTTCCTTAAATAATTTCTCTGTTCTTTTCTTTCTTTCCCTTTGGAATACATATTATTTGAAATCTTTCCTAATAGAATTGGATATTTCTCAGAGCAATTCCCTTTTTTTCATATTTTTCTTCTTCCTCTTAGTTTTGGTTTTATATTTGAAATCACTTTTTTATTCTTCATTTGGTCTATTCTGCTCCCATAGCTTTCTTCAGAATTTTTTTTATCTCATCTATTGATATTTTTATATCTTGCAACTCCTGTGTTTTCTTACTTAAATCTTCAATTTCTATTCTTTTCATTAATTTTACTTCTCACATCACAATTTTTCCTGTCTTTTGTTATATATCTTTGATTAATTTTACAAATCTATTTCACTTTCTTTTCTTCATTTTCTTTCATTTCTTTGATTTTTTTTCAAAAAATTGATTCTGAATACTACTTAATAGGAAGATAACAAATATTTTCAACGTCTTTATGATTGCATTCCGGAGACTTGCTCTCTCTTTGTGATAATATATTTCCTTGATATGTCAGTATGATATATATTGTATTTTCCCTCCCTATTTTGCTGCTATAGTCCCCTCCTCCCATGTTTATATTATCCATAATAATTACTGGGAGATTTATAGTATTTCTAGTTTTCCAGCTGGTGACAATGTAGTTTTTTTTTTAATATATTTTGCATTATCTATACGTATGAAAACATAATCATGTAGGTGCTCAGACACAGGGTTCCCAGATGCTGCTGGGACTGTAATGAGAGTAGGTGTTGGTGGAAACACAGATATACTTTCTCTGTAGATTTCCAGACTTAAGTATCTGCATTCTGCATACACTTCATGAGGTCCACACCTGTTCCAAAGTGTGGGGATAGGAGTCACAGACTTTTTAATTGGGGACCCAATCTGCTGGGAATACCCAGATCCACTTATGCATTTTTTCTCAGTCAAGGGTTTATGTCTCCACACTCCATCTCTCTACCCTTCTGAAAGCTGCCTACTGAGTGACAGGGCTGCATTTTTTACAGCAGTCTCAACTGCCCCAGACCATAGTCTCCAGGTGTTTCTCCCCACCCACCCATGTGATGAAACATGAATGTCCTCACTGTTTTATCTGGTGCAATTGGTGCTGGTCCTGATGTCCAAGAGGTATTCCAGTTTCACCTAAGTCATAAGGCCCTTTGGGCATACTGATGTTCTCAAGTTTTCCAGTTACCTGGTCCAGTTTCTTAGAGAATTTACACTCAAATTTTATGCATATCACAGTTACTATCAAGTTTCAAAAATTTCAAATTTGATTCTATTGCTAACTTTTTAAAAGCTTAATATAATCTTTATGACAACCACAAAAGTAAAATATGGAGCAGAGACAGAGAAAAATCAAGCAACCAAGAGAACCACCAAGGAATACCATCCAAATTGAAAAGACAAATATAAACACATAAAAGAAACAATAGAAATAGAAGACAAAATATATACCACCAGTTATTATCAAAAATCACTTTAAAAATGAATGATCTGAACTCACCAAACAAAACACATTAAGTTGCTGAATGAATTTAAAAACAGGATCACCTATGATACCCTCATTATGACTAAAGACAAGTATAGACCCATAGATAAAGACTGGCATAAAGTCCAAGCCAATAATACATAGAAAAAGGCAGAAGCTACTATCATCATTTCTGATAAACTTTCAGCCAATAAAAGGTAATAATAGAAAATATGGGCAATACAGAAACATCAACAAATCAATCTATAAAGATATAACCAACTAATGTATGTGCACCCCAAACATGTTCACCTAAATATATGAAATAATTGTCATATCTAAAAGAATATACTACCAGCAACATTGTAATGGCAGGAAATATCACATACAACAATGGGAAAGTCATCCAGAAAAAAATTTGCATGGAATTAATGACCTTAAATGAAATATGATTAGTTTGGTTTAATAACCAAATACAGAAATTTACACACCAAAAGAAGTCAATAGATGAGGACACATGATCTTTCTCAAAGAGGCATCATAAGTGGGAACATAAAACAAGTCTCAATAAATAGTTAAAACTGAAATCATGTTAACAATCTTCCCAATTACAATGGTTAGAGTTAAAAAATCAGCCATAAAAGTAAAACAGAATAACTCTCCAAAACATGGATACAAAAGAGTATGCTTCTGAATAACTTTTGTGTGGAAGAGAACTGTTGGGTAAAAGGAGAAATTAAAAAATAATTCATGGAGAGCAACAAAACTGAACAGAGACACTACCAGAACCTATGAGATGCAACAAAAGCAGTATTAAAAGGACATTCATACTATGACAGGTCATGATCTATAAAGAAGAAAAACCTAAAATAAAAGAAACTTACATCTGAAGGAACTAAAAAAAAGAACGAATAAAACCAAAGTTACCATAAATATATCAAAAGGATATCCAATAACTGTTGAAGAGGATATTGGAAAAAGGAATCCTGATACAATGCTGGCACAGTCATTTAGGTAAAACTTAAGAAGCTAAAAATGGAAATAGAATGTGATCCATAATCCCAGTTTTAGAAATTTATCCAAAGTTATTTCAATTTTAACTCAAAAAGCATATGTTCTACAATTTTTATCACAGTATATTACAGTAGCTAGGATTTGGAAGCAATCTAAGTCTCCATGAATAAACTGGATAAAGAATATTTGATATATCCATACAATGAATACTATTTGGCTATACAGAAAGGTTAAATGCTAAAAATTACAGCAAATTTAAAGCTTGAGAGAATTGTGCATAGCAAAGTTAATAAGAAGGATAAAGACCAATATTGGACCTGAGTAAAATAAGAAATAAAAGAGCATGAACTGACAAAGGAAATGTTCCAATCAGGCTTGTAGTTTGGGGGACCCTGAAGGAAATATAAGGCATTTACATTTACATTAAAATATCCAGCTTAGGGGCCTCCCTGGTGGTGCAGTGGGTTAAGCAACGCACTATGGAGCAAACCGCAGCCACTGTAGCGCGAGTTCGATTCCTGCTGCCAGCCAGGGAGGGGCCCCACATGGCATAGCAGACCTCTCCTGCTGTGCCCGCTGCTGCCCTTGGCAGTGTACTTCAGTCAGTCTGCCTGTTCTGCTCTCTACTCTGTCTGGTGAATCCTCTCACCTGCCTGGACTCTGGCCTGTACCCCAGCTCTTGTCTGATAAATAAATAAATCTTAAAAAAAAAATCCAGCTTAATTCATTCTGCTTCCAGCCTCCAAAGAAAGATTGATTACTATCTTGGAGGTCATTTACTTGATCCTCCATTGGATCTATTCTACTTTCATAGCTTTCTCAAGAGATTTTCATTTCATTACTTGAGCTCTTTATCTCCTGGATAACTGTATTTTCTTATTTAAAGCTGCAATTACTATCTTCTTTTCATTGACTTTATTTCTTAGCTTATTAATTTGTTTTTCTAAATTTTGTTTAAAAAATCTCTTTGACTAGCTTTTCATGTTCTTTTATTTTTCTTTGACTTTAGTCTTTGGACTCTGAAATGTTATTGACTTTAGTGTTTGGATTCTGAAATGTTATTCTCACCTTGAGATATGTTCCCTTGAAGTATCATATTTCCATGTGTTATATTTTTTGCCTTCCCATTTTGAAGTTTGAGTAAACCTGCCTCATTATTGCTTTGAATATATTGAGTGCTTGATTGTATTCATTATTTATCATTCTATTCATTAATTTATTGTGGTCTATATTAACCTTTATGTACTCAGATCTGTTTTTTTTTTCTTTTTTTATGCTGATGCATCAGGATGGGAATGGTTTTGAAGGGATCCAGATGTTGGTGTGGATGAAGTGGGTAGAACTGACTTTTCTTTCTGGGGTATGTAATGAGATACTCAGCAGACTCTATAATCTCAGTATGGCTCACAATGTATGTACCAGTTCATTACTGAAAATGGAGCTACCATATGATCCAACAATCCCACCCCTAGGGATTTACCCAATGGATGCAAAAACATTAATTCAAAAGAATACATGCACCCCTAAGTTTATTGCAGCATTATTTATAGTAGGTAAGACTTGGAATCAACCCAAGTGCCCCAAAATAGATGACTGGATCAAGAAAATATGATATATATATATACACACACAATGGAATATTTTTCAGCAATCAAAAAAAGATAAACTAGAGTCATTCACAGAAACAATGATGGAGCTTGACGGGATTATGCTCAGTGAAATAAGTCTGAAGGAAAAAGAAAAATAACAGATGGTCTCACTTATAGGAGGAATATAGGGGATCAAGGAAAAAAAATAATAATTATGTCATCATTAACAGCAAAACAAAAATAAACAGACAACTACAAATCAAGAGTCATTCTGCAGGGAAGAGGGAGCAGTTGGGATCAAGCCTGGGACAGGAAGAACACTGGGGACTATAGTGATGGTGCATAGGTGAATTGGTGGAAATTCTGTGGGGGTCACACCTAGAAAAGAGTAAACATTGTAAGAAAAATAAAAATGTATAATAAAAAAGTAAAATAATTAAATAAAATAAAAACTTCCATAATTTATTTTTCAATTTATCTCCCATGTTAATACATATGTAAAAGTCAAATGATGTAATATTTACAAGATAATCATGTTATTTTTGAGCACTAAGTAACCATTATATTTTCACAATTAGTTTAAGTTAGTTTGCAAATGGATACTATACCACCTATGGCCCCAGAAGAAAACATGCAGCACACTCCAACTGGGAAGATGAGGGAAGTTTAACAAAGAAAGGATTTTAAAATGTGTGATATGTATTTAGGAACACCAACAAGGAATTTATATAGGTGAATCGTATATTCACTTCTGGATGTAAAGGTTTGAGTTTCCGTGGGCACCCCAAAAGAACAAAGAGCGGACACAGGGATGCAACAATCAAGTAGAGCTTTATTATGCCTGCATACAGGGGCTGACTGTCCAACTGAGACACGCAGGTCTAGCTGGGGCGATTGACCCTGACAGTAAGAAGGGGTGAGATTTTAATATTGCATACATAGGTTGTAGCCAATAAGCTGAGAGGTCAAAGTCTGTGCAATGAGCACAGCAAATAGCTTTAAAGAGAAACATATTTCAAAAGTTTAAACTTGTACCGGAGATCCATTTGGGTGGGCGCATGGGCTTCTGCCCCATATCCGGGTGCACATTCTAAGATAACATTTTAAGATAACATTCTAAGATAACTCATATGCCCTGCCCTTAACTGCCAGAGCCTAAGGTATGGGACCAGCTGGCCTACTAGATAAGGAGGTAGGCCTGTAGGCTGTTTGTCAAGTTTCAGTTAGCTAAATTTAGGCAGACTCTGGCTCCAACATGGGTATCTGGCAAAAGTGGGGAGCCAGGGATAAACTCAATTCCTGAGTAGCACAAGAAGAAGTGGTACTGGAAAGAAGAGAGATTTGTACAGAGCCACCCCCAGGAGTTGTAACCTTTGATTGAGCAACACAGGCAACTTTATGTGCCCCAACTAAGCATAAACTAAGGAAAAAATACACCAAAGTGTTCTCTTATTATTAAATTTTAAACTAGTAGCTACATTTGACTGAACACAACCAGTAGCTACAAATCAATGAATTCCCTTTAATTAGTCTTTTAAGGAAGAACATAGAAGATAAACATGTTTGGGGGGAAAACAGTGGATCTGGGATGGAGGAAAGAGTTTGAAAAATATCATTGCATGTATAATATGGAATGATACATCCCATATGATACTTGATACCTTTAGGGAAGAGGAGAGATTACGGATCATGGGAGGAAGCTGCCAAAATACAATCTCCTCATTTATACCTGCTATTTAGTGCATTTTAATTTGTTTTGTAAAATCATTTGCTAGTGAGTTGTTAATTTTTAATTTTAATGTTTATATTTAGATAAGTAATATTGCATGGTGTATATGTGTGTCCTTGTGAGAGAGAGATTGATATAGTCTTATTCATACTTTTTGTTCAGAATTTATTGAATATTTTGAACATTTCATTTTAAATGTTACTATACCCCATCTCATTAGAAAGATGGCCTATTTTCTTTTTTTCCCTCTCTTCCTAACTTCCTTTTGTTGTCCCTTTATGTAAGGGTTATAGATAATTCTTGTATGAGATATTCCACAATTTAGCAATGTATGATATACAAGGAACTCACATGTAATTTTCTGGAAGAGTTAATTCAAATTCCCCTTGCTCTAATTTTATCTTATTTAAAATTAGCATCCAATGCATTGATAAATCAAAATAGTTTGTATTACAACGAATCTAATAATAGAAAATACTTGCCACAAACCTCAGATAGGTAGGTAACTAATTGCACTTAAGAAGTACTTCCACAGAGAACTCAGCTAGCTCATCTGGGAAAAGCATAAATGGTATGTTTGAAAACAATGCCCAAGAGTCCCAGGCATATAAAACAAGTAGTGTGTTGATATTATTAACTATCACCTTCTTAATCCATGCTTTTTTCTCTTTGGCACCTTTGTGTCAATGAGACACAATTTTTTAAAGGTATTTCTTAAATTCTCAGCTGTGGTACTCTAGATTCTACATTTCTTGAAAATTTGTAAGATTCCTGTATTACTTCAAAATTTCTTCTTACTGAGTAAAAGTTATCAAAATAAGGTAAGATATATATTTTAAAGGCCATTCATTTTAGGAAAGGCTGGAATGTGTACAATCAGAGTATGTAATCTGCTTAACATTTAATTTTTGATAGCTTTTTGTATATTTTGGAAATATTTAGTTTGGGGAGTTAGATAAAACAATTAAGTTTCTCTCTGTAATTATTCCTTATGTCTCATTTATTTATATTGTTTACTCTTTCCTTTTATTTATGTTTATTGAGTTAACATAACTTTGTAACACTGTATATATATTGATAAAAAACACTGTGTATTCATACCTCTGCAGATGATATTATCACTGAGTGCCCATTATGAAAACACCAAAAATCTTCCAATATTAAAAGTATTTAACTTTGAACACATACTATATCTGATGTTAAATACCTAAAGGAGAAGTCTTCATCTAATCATGGGAAGTCTAAAAATAAATGATGAAAATCTGATGAACTGATCCATTCAAATGTCTTATATATTCAGTTGGTTTGGCCTGAGATTAAAAATATCTTTTTTTCTTCTATGAAGCTATAAGGCACAGAAAATGTAAATAGGAAAATGTGTGATAAATAAACAAGTTCTACTAGAATTAACATGTGATTGAAGATACAAAGGATAAGTCAAAAGAAATACATTCTGGTACTTTTTAAAATGACTCTAAATATTCACAATTAAATAGATTTAGGAATAGATAATATTATGATAAAAAAAATCACTGGAAATAGAAAATCCAAATGTTATATAATCCAAGAGTCAAAGTAATGAAATATAAGAATGACATGGAAATTATTAAAGATCTAGAATAAAATTATAAATCTTAACCATATTTCAAAAGTTAAATGACACTGATTAGAATATCTATTGTGGTAACTTCTAGGGAACTATATGAGGAAAGTAAGAGAGTGCTGTTTTCACCATTCACAGACCAAAGCACTCTTGCTAAGAAAAATAATACAAATTTAATAAGTAAGACTGCTGAAAGCATACTTGACTGAACACTGTTGTTAGAGTTATATAGAGATAATTATGGGACAAGTCATAGAGGACCAAGTCTAATATTATTGTTTAAAAATTGAAGAATCAGCCATGGTAGACAAATTTATTTTTTATTTTTTGGTATATTTAAACTGAAATTTATTGCTATATTAAATGTAAATGGTTCAAAACATCAAAAGACTCAGTTCTCAAAAAAAACAAAAAACTAGATGATATAACAATATAATGTATACAGCAAGTTTGCACTGAAATAATTATATAGCACAGTTAAAGACAATAGGATGGAAAAGAATACATGTAAACATTAAACAAAGAAAGTTTGAGTTACTCATATCAGATTTCACAGCACAGAAAATAACTAGGGTTTAAAAAGGCAATTAAGTTTTGGAAAAAGGAACAATTTCATGGTAGACAAATTTAAATGGTGAGAATAAACGTGTGAAGTGAATAAACAACTGATGTGTTTATGGTACAATTATTTAATAATGGGGTTAAATAACAACTATTATCTAACTGTAATATTTATTAGGCAACCAATTTAACTCATTCCATGTTATTTTCATATCTTATCTAAAACAGTATCTTTACCTAAATCAGAGCTTAGGTCAGTATGTAGAGGACACACTCATTCAGAAATACATACCCTAGAGTAAAAATTTTTTTGAGATATTGAAACTCTGAATTTATAGTCTCAGTTCTTCACTCACTATGCTATTTAAAGAACTGAATCAATTACTTTTTGATCATCAGAGCCTCTCAGTTATTAGCAGACAATAGAAATAGATGATTAACAATATCTGAATATATACACACTAAAATTTCCTTTGTTATAGGATTAAAGATAGGTATTAAATGATTTAATGGTGTAAAAATCTTACTGTAGTATTTGGCATACAGGGTTCATTAAGGACTAGGGGGAGTAATTATTATTTTATCATAACCTGGCATATTTCTGACCAAAGGAGTATGTGTTATCAATGGTACATATTCTCATTTTAGCCTTGAGTAGTTTTGTGTCATTGTAGAAGATGACTTTGAGAATTTAGTGAAATGGATTTTACCATACACTTTGTAACTGTAATAATTGCTATTGTAATCCTGCTAATTGACTGGCAGGATAACTCAGAATTTTGTCTCTTTAATGCAATATTTTAATTCCCATTTGAGAATCCCTCATCTTATAGAAGATTGTTGATTTTATTAAACATACCTCACCACTAAAGGAAATAATAAAAGTGTAATCAAAAACCTTATTACCTAATAATAATTGTCTCAAAACATTGTTTTATTCAGCTAATTGATCTCATTTTGATGTGCTTTTTAGCTAAAACATTTTTCAATGTAACTGAAAAAAATTTGTCTGTTTCAGGTCCTGAATTAGAATATTGACTTTTCTCCTGAGACCTGTTCTCTGGAGTTAAAAATGGATGTATTTGTAGCTACACAAATCAACTAAGTCTATCACTGACAACTCCAAATTCATACACAATAAAGTTAATAAACATGCTTTCTTGAATAAAGGAAAATCACTATAACACTATACAATATAACAAGGTTATATTAAAATTTAAGGTAAAAAATCAAATGCCCAGCAGATAAGACCACAAGGGACTGAGGTGATGGTGCACTGGTGAAATAGTGGTGGGAAATCCATGGGGACTACAATTGATGTCAAATATATATAAACAAAGAAGAAGGAAAAAAAGAAAAAAATGAAATGCCCAGTTTGAATGAACTACAAATGTGAATGAAGTAGTTATGCAAGGGAAAAATATAACCTCTACAAAACTCTAACATGGGCACACAGGTCACAGTTCAACTCTCTTTGCATTTCAGGAACATGAAAATGTTTAACTGCTAATTTCCAAATTTCTAATATGGATATATTTAAAACCTACCTTCTTACTCCTCATAAAGGTGATATTATTCAGTTATTTAGTTCAGTCTTGACAGGGTTCGCTTAATGATTCTTACAGTTCCAAGTTGTCTCCTCCTTCCACTACTTTGACTCTTAATATTTCACCAAAGTTTGTAACAGTGTTTCTGAAAATGAACCATCTGATTCTTGGGCGCTATGTGGCCTGCAGATAACAGATAAACTGCAGTTAACAGCCAATTTTAATAGCCTCTTCAAATGACTTTTTTGCAAGCAAACCAGTTTGAAAACAATTACTTTGGTGTCTTCAAAACACAGACTCATTTATTTTTCATTTACCCCTCACTATAACCCACAAGGATCATTATTGTCATTTCTTTTATACTGGTGATAAAATTCAGTTTCAAAACAGTTAGGTTTCTTGTTAAAAGTAACATTCTTTAATTTGTAGTGTTAGAAGGAAAACCAAGTGTCCATAGTCAGATATCTTATTATTTCCCCCACAATATATAATTATATGAAAGTTGTATAATTATATAAAATGGTCAATGTATAATTATGTCTTGTCATTTCTCATAACTCTTCCTGCCACTTCTCTGCTACAGGTGAAACAATTTGAAGATAATGGAACTAATTAACAAAAGTCATCCTGATGAGTTTATTCTACTAGGCTTTGCTGATTGTCCTTGGCTAGAACTTCCTCTGTTCTTTATTCTTCTGATAACATATCCTCTGGCCATGGTGGGAAATATAATCATCTTTCTGGTGTCCGTGTTAGATCCTCACCTGCACAGCCCCATGTATTTCTTTCTCACTAACCTTTCCTTTTTGGACATGTGCTACACCACAAGCATTGTCCCTCAGATGCTCTTTAACCTGAGAAGTTCCAAGAAGACAATCAGCTATTTGGGGTGTGTAGTTCAGCTTTATTTCTTTTGACTGCTATGTGGCCATCTGTAAGCCCCTACACTACATCCTTATCATGAATCGGCCCATCTGTATTCTGTTAGCATCCATTGTGTGGTTGAGTGGGATCACCTATGCTGTCTCAGAGGCCATTGTCACGTTACAGTTACCACTGTGTGGATTGAATAAATTGGATCACATGTTGTGTGAGATTCCAGTTTTGATAAAGACTGCCTGTGGTGAGAAGAGTGTTAATGAGCTCACGCTCTCTGTGGTATGTATTTTTATGTTGGCTGTTCCACTATGCTTCATTCTTGCTTCCTATGCTTGTATAGGACATGCCGTATTTAAAATTAAATCTTCTGAGGGGAGGAAAAAGGCATTTGGAATGTGTTCCTCCCATCTAATTGTAGTATTATTATTTTATGGTCCAGCCATTAGCATGTACCTTCAACCACCCTCCTCCATCACTAGAGACCAGCCCAAATTCATGGCTCTTTTCTATGGAGTGGTGACTCCTACACTCAATCCTTTCATTTACACCCTGTGGAATAAGGATGTGAAGGGTTCCATAGGTAACCTGGTAAGGAGCACTTTCACCTCCAAGAGATAGTTGGTAAACATCAAATTAGATTACTTAGCATTTAGAGCAGCTATATAGGGATTTCTCTAATATCTCATTTTGTTTGGCATTTTTCCATATGGTTTATGTTCTTGTCGCTAGATGTGTCATATTTCCAATATTCTTCATAAGGATGTTAGGTAAGGATGATACAGGCTGCATGCACTAGTAAGATCACCCTGCTTTTGAAAATATATAAAAATAATTCTATTCTTGTTGATATATACCAAAATAGTAACTGTGTTAAGCAAACAAAACAGTAGTAGTACAAATTATAATAAAACTCATTAGTTCAAAGGAATCACAGTGTTAGAGCAACAATTGTAACTTCCTATCACGATGTAACTTGAGAAAGTTCTCATCATCTCTGCCAGATTGACCCTGGTGGAAGTAGACAATTTAGCAACACTGTGCATTCAGTCTGAGGAACTCCATATTTTAAAAAACAACCATGAATATCATAAATTTATCCACCTCAATTTATGTACGTACTATTACTTCATCAAAAACATTAGCAAATTGGTGTGTAGTGTTTTGTAAATATAATTAAATAATTATCTTTAAGTACTAAAGATGATTATTGGCCTTTTTGAATATCATAATCGTGACTCCACTGAATCACTGAGAGAACATTGATTTATATTAACAGTACCTTGTAGAAACATTTCCAGTATGGAAACATTTTCTTACATAAGTTGAAAAGCATGTAGGTATTTTATTTTATTTTTTTAAAGATTTATTTATTTATGCATACAAGCACTGGGGTACAGGCCAGAGGTGTGGGGGGTGAGAGGATTCACCACAGAGAGCGGGGAGCAGAACAGGTAGATCAACGGAAGTACACTGCTGAGGGGAGCAGCGGGCACAGCAGGAGAGGTCTGCTGCGCCATGTGGGTCCCCTCTCTGGCCGGAGGCAGGGATTGAACTCGTGCTGCAGTGGCTGCGGTTTGCTTCATAGTGCGTTGCTTAACCCACTGCGCCACCAGGGAGGCCCGCATGTAGGTATTTTAATACTGGAAAATATTGAAGTATGAGAAAGAAATACTTTTATTTCTGGAATGAAAATTAACTTAGTTATTTCAGCAAGCAATATGAATATATTTTGATTGATATAAATTTTGGGTGCAAATTATGTTAAGAATACATTAATGAATGCTGTTTGTTTATTTTTATTTATCTTCTTACATTGTTGTTAATATTTGGACAGTACCTGATTTCTCCCCTCAGGTGTAGTCCCTGCAATTTTCCCACTAACATAGAATCCATGACACATGATATTCCCTTGTCTTCTCCTTTTCCCTATAATAACCCCTTTCCCTCCTACTCAGATCTATGGCAAAATTGTAAGCTTTGTCTTTTTCCTGATCTTTTGTACCCTATCTCTATATTCCACATATAAGTGAAACCATCTGCTATTTCTCTCTTTTCTTCTGATTTATTTTGCTTTGAATAAACCCTTCCAGTTCCAGTCATATGTACTTTCATAGATTTCTGGGAGATGCACTTTGTCTTTAGGTAGATTATCCTGGAATTACAAAGTATATTCTGCTTTGTGTATTCGTAAGTGCAACTTCTGATATTGGGATGAGAAAATAATCCGTGCATTAAGTTTATTTAAGAGACCATTATCAATAAGGAACATTGACACTCTTCCATGTATAGAAAGTCATGTAGGAGATTTATTTTACCAACTAAGCCTTTAATAGGCTGTTGGAGAACTTTCTTTTGTATCCTTTCCAAAATTCCAGTGAATGATACTGTCTTCTCACTGATCTGAGCTAATTTAGAACTCAAAAAGGCATGGGTTGCTCTATTATTTATCAAAGAATAAAACAGTCTTACCTGGAATTTCAGGGATGTTAACATAACAGACATTTTAATATCTAGTGAGGGTCGTGGGCCTCCCTATTTTGCATTTGACTATCCTGGACTATCATTGGTCTCTTTTCTTCCCCCTTTGCTTCTTCATTCCTTTACTATGTATTTATTCTTTTCTATGACCCTGTCTCAATACTTTTGAAATACTTTCATATGCTTGCTTTCCTTTCTTCCCACTTTCTTATTCCTTCTCTCCTTTCTTGTTTCCAACCTGGTACACATGTCCTTCCAATGTCCCTCTACGTTACAAGAGCACACTGATTACTTTTAGCATTTCATGCTGTTTTATCTCCATGCCCCTTCTTTGTTCCTCCTAACCCTGTCTTGTCTGCTCTCTCTGAGGGATGCTGAGACCTCATCTCTTGAATTGTAAACTCTAAAGCTTATGTCCACCAATTGGATAAAACTCATTTCTGTGGTACCTTCTGTGTGATTTGTTTCCTCCTCATATGTGGAGTGCTCTACCCAATAAATGTCATGTTAATTATCTGAGTACTTTTTGGAGCAAATGGATTCATTTATGTGTAAGATTCTTACATATGAATAAGAGATTGTAGACACAAATAATAAAATAAGAAATTCAGAATGTGAAGAACAAAATAAATGTGATCAAGAGTGCTATAGTGCCAGAGTCCATCTCCCGCTGAGGTAGGGTCCATGAAAGAAAAGATGGCGTCGGCAAAAGATAAGGGGATGAGAAAACAAAAACACACAGTATACATGCATCTTCTGACAATCATCTCAGAAGTTCTTTATTTATAAGGTTTATGTGATTTTCTGTCAGGCTTACAGTTTTACTTTCAATTGTTTTTTAGGAAAGTATCACATATCTGATTATCAGAGAATAACAAGCGTGATTATCAATCGTGGTTACAATAGCACAATGAACTCTACAGGATTAAAAAGTTATTTTTACAGACATGTGTGAACAAGTTGATATTTATTTACGTTTTGGTTAAGTGGTTACATATTGAATTAGGGTAAGTTAAATTTATAAAAAATGAAGGCACTAGACAAAGTTAACTCTATGCGCTTAATTGGACTATTATCTAAGGCATAGCAAGGTTTACGTGGTTAATTGTTAAAATAACTGAAGCATGGGCTTCCCTGGTAGCTCTGCAGGTTAAGCGCTGCATTGTGAAGTATCTGCTGCACAGCAGCACGAGTTAGATCCCTGGCCAGGGCGGGGATTCTATGGCACAGCAGACCTCTCCTGCCCAACCCGCTGCTCCCCTCAGCAGTGCATTTCGGTTGATCTGTCTATTCTGCTCCCCAATCTGTCTCTGGTGAATCCTCTCACCTCCCGTGGCTATAGCCTGTACCCCAGCTCTTGTATGCATACATAAATAAATCTTTAAATAAATAAATAAATGAATAAATAACTGAAGCAGAGTATTTTTCCAGGGCACATCCTGTTTAAAGCAGATCAGGTAGATATTACTTTGTGTCCTCAGAGTCCTCTAAGGACATTTTAAGTCCCCTGTAAAAGGCCTCTTTGGCAATTCTTTTGTCTTTTTTGTACCAACCTGAGTTTTCAATCCAATTATTGTATCTGTGCACAAAGGGGCGTTTGCTCTCGTAACACCAAGGAGGGCCTGAACGTTTAATGCACTCCCAGGTGGAAAGAATTGAGGCCATAACCTTTTTGCCATTGATATAAAACCATTTGATCAAGTTGTTGTCATACACTCCAGTGTACAATATATTGGATGTAGGTGTGGGCAGACAACCTGAGGAGTTTTTGCCTTTGGGGGATACCTCAATTGTCCTCCAATTTTATATGTAGGCCATTTTTGTCCATGGTGGGGTCTTTGAACAGTGGGTGGAGGTTGGAACTTGTCCTTATAGAGGTCTATTTGCCTCAAGGGTGCCTGGGGGCTCTTCACTTTGGGTGTTGGGGGTGGACTAGGTTGCAACAGTTCACAACAAGTAAAAATTCTGGCAGAAATATCAGCATTACTAACAGTAGAAATTTTGCCATTTGGGGGATGCTGGGAATCATTGTAATTTATTTTGTTCACTATCACTTTCAGAGATTTCTGACTGAGTTTACTGGAAAACTGGCTTATGGTTATACTGTTTGTCCCAAAATTTGCATCATGTACATGTAGCTTATAGCAAATTTCCAGAATCAAAATTACTGCCATAAACAAAAGGCAAGGAAGTAGCAAGAACCAGCTGTGGAGCCTCCTGACTCTCAGGAATTTTCCCCATACCAGGACCTTGTCACAGTATGAGTAGCATGGCTCCCGTCACTATAGAAAGCCATGGACTTGGAACTGACCTCATGAAAAGTATCAGTACCTCAAGCATACAAACATAGAAGATGATTCAGGTTGGTGAAAGAGAGAAACAAGATATCTTACAACATGCCATTTGAAAGAGCTATATATCCGACTCTAGTAGTAATGGCAATAAAAGATAATGGTTATGTAAGTATTTGAAGAGAGGGAGAAAGAAGAGCGCTAATTCAAAGACATAATTGAGAATTTGAAAATCTGGAAAAGAAACAATATATTAATCAAAGAAGGTAACAGAACCCTAGCTATCTAAATGTAAAGAAACCTACACCAAGACACAAAATAGTAAATTTGTCAAAAGTTCAAGGGAAAGGAACACTATGGCCACATTACCCTGAATGTGCCTGATTTTGTCTGAAATGAAAGTTCAATTGCAAGAGAAATAAAACAAGTTTAACTCCATCAAACTAAAAGTGTGTGTCCCTTTAAAGAAACCATTACAAAAACAATGAACCTACAGATTGGAAGAATACATTTGTACATCACACATCTGACAGGGCTTAATTTCCAAAATGTACAATATATTAATACAATCCAAAAACAACAAAAGAGATAGCCCAATCAAAATTGTGTAAAAACCCTAAACAGATATTTTTCTAGAGAATATAACCAGATGGCTTACACACACATGAAAAATTGTTCAGCGTCTCTTATAAAAGAAATGCGGGGGCCTCCCTAGTAGCACGAGTGATTAGTCACAGCACTATGAAGCTATCTGCAGCCACTGTAGCAGCACAAGTTCAATCCCCAGGCCTGCCAGGGAATTGCCTGATCCATATGGCACAACAGGCCTCTCCTGTCTTACCTGCTGTTCCCCTTAGCAGTGTATTTCAGTCAATCTGCCTGTTTTGTCCCCACTCTGTCTCTGGTGAATCTTCCTAACCCCCCTGCACCTATAGCCTGTACCTCAGTTCTTGTATACATAAATAAATAAATCTTTAAAAAAATAAGTGTTTATTAAGAGTCAATAGCTACACATTTTTGGGACCTCCCTAATGGAGTAGGGGTTAAAGTCTCAGCAGTATGAAGCTGTCAGCTGCCACTGCAGCATGAGTTTGATCCCTGGCCAAGGAGCTGACCCACATGGTGCAGCAGAGCTCTCCTGTCTAGCTTGCTGCTCCCCTCAGCACCTCTGGCCTATATCCTAGTTCTTATATGAGTAAATAAATCTTTAAAAAAAATAAAGAAAATACAAATCAAAAACTATAAGATATTACTCTTCACTGCTTTGAGTAATACTCACATCAAATAGAATGGAAACAAAAATGTTGCTGAGGAGTAGAAAGAAAGGCTACTTCAGCCATTGTTGATGGACTGCAAATAGTTGCAGCCTTTATGAAAAGTGGTATGGAGATTTTGAAGGGAAATTAAAATTCCAGCAAAAATTAGCTATAGTTCTGCTAGTTTTTTTTTTTAAGATTTTATTTATTTATGCATACAAGAGCTGAGTACAGGTCAGAGGCACAGGTGTTGACAGGATTCACCAGAGACAGAGTGGGGAGTAAAACAGGCAGATCTACTGAAATACACTGCTGAGGGGAGCAGCTGGCAAATCAGGAGAGGTCTGCTGTGCCAGGTGGGTCCTCTCCCTGGCCAAGTATTGAGCTTGTGCTGCAGTGGCTGCACAAGCCCCATAGTGTGATGTTCAACCCTTTGTGCCACCAGGGAGGCTATCTTTTGTTTTGTTTTGTTTTTTCCCAAAACCTATGGGAAAATGAACACAAAAAATCATTTCAAGTGTATTCTCTGGTCAAAATGGTATCAAAGTAGAAATCAACAACAGAGAGAAAGGAGGAAAATCCTCTAATATATGAAAGTATCAAAGAGAAATTTTCAAAATACCTAGAAATGAGAAAAATTGAAGATGTAAGTATAAGAAACTGTGGATTAGAGCAAAACCATTACTAAAAGAAAAGTATACAAATATAATTCAATATCAAAAGACAAGAAAGAGTTCACATAAACAATCTCCCCTCTCACCTTAAGGTACTAGAAAAATAAGAACAAACAAATCCAAAAAGCAAAAGAATGAATGAAAAATAAAACTAGAACAGAAATAAAAGAAATAGATATGAAAGATACCATCCAAAATGTTAAAGACCAAAATGAAGTTCTTTAAAAAAAAAAATCAATGAAATAGACAAACATCTAGCTAGACTCACAAAGAAAAACATGGAGAAAATGTAATATATATAGTCACAAAAAGAAAGAGAAATTACAGCAGACATTTCAGAAATACAGAGGACCATAAGAAATTATTATGAACTTCTATTTGCCAGCAAACTGAATAACCTACATGAAATGGGCAGATTCTGAAAATCAACAACCATTCAATACTGAATCTCGTACAAATGGAAAGCCAGAATAGATCAATCACATGCAAGAAAATTGAAAGTAGCAATCAAAAGTCTCCCTTAAAACAAAATCTCTGGCATTTGTGAGTTCTAAGAAACCCTGAAAGATAAGCTAGCTAATGTCTATGCTTCTCAAATACAAATAATGAACATATTTTCAAAAATATTTTATGGAGTCAAAATCACTCTGATATCAAAATCACACAAAGACATAAAAAGTAACAGTCAATACCACTTCCCTAAAGAACATGGATGCATTTGGGTTGTTTCCAGGTCTTCCCTATTGTAAAGAGTGCTGCTATAAACATAGGGGTGCAGGTATTTTTTTAATCAGGGGTTTTGTGTCTTTTGGGTATATTCCTAGGAGTGGGATTGCTGGATCATATGGAAGTTCCATTCCTAGTAGATTGAGGAACTGCCATACTGCTTTCCATAATGGTTGGACCATCTTGCATTCCCACCAGCAGTGTAAGAGAGTTCCTTTTTCTCCACATCCTCGCCAACACTTGTTGTTGCTACTTTTTTTGATATGTGCATTCTCACTGGTGTGAGGTGGTATCTCATAGTGGTTTTGATTTGCATAACCCAAATGCCCAAAATCAGATGAGTGGATCGGGAAGCTGTGGTACATATACACGATGGAATACTACTCAGCAATCAGAAATGAAAAACTAGACTCAT
>JAGFMF010011863.1:579117-595435 GCA_019455555.1 Galemys pyrenaicus
TGAGATGGTGATGGGGAATACATGGGGATTACAATTAATGGCAAGTATATGTAAATTTTAAAATATTTTAATAAAAGAAAAAAAATGAAAAAAAAAAAAGAACATGGATGCAAAAATCCTCAAAATATCTTAGCAAATTTAAAAATCAATATAGGGAACCAAACATCATGACCAAGTAGGACTTACTCTGGGGATACAGAGATAGTTTAAAACCTGAAAATCAATCAATGTAATTCACAACATCAACAAAATGAAAAATATAAAGCATCTGATTATAACAGAGATAGTCAATCCATAATTATGATAGAACCCCTCAAAATTAGGAATGGATGAAAAACACCCCACAAAATGAGGCCATATAAGACAAACACAGCAAACATCATTCTTAATGGTGAAAACTGAAAGCTTTCCCTCTAAATGTGTTACAAGACAAGGGTGTATCCTGTTACAGTACTATTCAATATAGTGTTTCTCTATATAGTAATACAATATAGTATATAACAATGTAGTATTGCTCTAGGCAAAGCTAGAGCAATTAGGCAAATGAAGGATATAAACGGAATCCAGTGAAAGATAGTGAAGGAAAAGATAAAGAGCAGGGATTACATCTAACATAAAAGCTTCTGTACAGCAAAAGACACACTAACCAAAACAAAGTGACAACCCACCGAGAAAATATTTGCGCACAACACTACTGACAAGGAACCTATCACAAAGATCCACAAAGAACTAACCAGACTAAACAAAAACAAAGTAAATAATCCAGTCAAAAAATGAGCAGAACTAAAAAGGCATTTCTCCAAAGAGGAAATGCAGATAGCCAACAGGTATATGAAAAAATGCTCAACTTCTCTTGTCATCAGAGAAATGCAAATCAAAATCACTGTGAGATACCACCTCACACCAGTGAGAATGGCACATATCAAAAAAAGTAGCAACAACAAATGTTGATGAGGATGTGTTTCTCTATATATTAATACAATATAGTATATAACAATATAGTATTGCTCTAGGCAAAGCTAGAGCAATTAGGCAAATGAAGGATATAAACGGAATCCTTTATAGCCTAATGGATGTGTCTGGTCCAACCATTATGGAAAGCAATGTGGTGGTTCCTCAAACTACTAAAATCCATATGATCCAGCAATCCCATGCTTCGGAATATACCCAAAAGACACAAATACACTGATTCAAAAGAATAACTGCACCCCTATGTTTATTGCAGCACTCTTTACAATAGGTAAGACCTGGAAACAACCTAAATGCCCAAAAACAGATGGTTGGATCAAGAAGCTGTGGTACATATACATGATGGAATACTATTCAGCAATCAAAAAGGATAAACTAGAGTCATTCATAGAAACATGGATGGAGCTGGAGGGGATATGCTCAGTAAAATAAGTCAGAAGGCAAAAGAAAAATACTGGATGGTTTTCCCCCTAGGAGGAATAAAAGGGAACCAAATAAGTGATCAAGATAAAGAATAATAACAATAACAACAATAATAAAAACAAAAACAAAAGACAAGGACAAATTGGGGACACTTGGTGGGGAGGAGGGAGGGAGTGGGTTAAGGACAGAAAAGAGCCCAAGGGACTGTGTGATGACGGTGCACTGGTGAAATAGTGGTGGGAAATCCATGGGAACTAAAATTGATGTCAAATACATATAAATAAAGAAGATGGAAAAAAAAAAGGAATCCAGGGCCTCCCTTGTGGTGCAAGAGGTTAAGGCGCAGTGCTATGAATCTACTGCAGCCAATGAAGCACGAGTTCTATTCCCCCATCAGAGAAGTGACCCACATGGCACAGCAGACCTCTCCTATCTTACCCACTGCTCCCCTCAGCACTGAACTTCGTAGATCCTCCTGTTCTGCTCCCCATTCTGTCTCTGGTGACACTTCTCACTCCTTGCATCTCTGGCCTATAACCCAGTTCTTGTATACATAAATAAATAAATCTTTTTTAAAAAACAGGAATCCAAATTGGGTAAGTGTAAAACTTACTATTTGCACATGGCATGGTAATATACACAGGAAACCCTCAAATCTGCATTGGAAAAAACTTATCAAAAATAAATTAAAAGGTGCATGGTACAAAATCAAGTTAAAACTCAGCTGCATTTTTATCAGCAAACAATGAGGTAAAAGAGAAAAAAATAAGAAAACAAATTCAAAACTACAAAAAAAAAATAAATACATAGGCATAAATGTAAGAAAAGAGGTAAAGAACATATAAAATGAAAAGTATTAGATATTGTTAAAAGAAACAGAAGTGTATTCCCTGCCAGAATTAAATAGAAAAAATTCAAATAAATAAAATCAGAAACATTAAAAAATTTAGATATGACAGAAATACAAAGTATCATAAGCAGGTGTTATGAACAATTTGTCCAGCAAGAAACGATAGTCTAGGCTATTTGGAAAAGTTTCTAGAAAAACATATAACACCTCAAGACATTCAGGAAGTAAGAAATCTGAATGTTCTGATCATGAGTAAGGATTACAATTTTGAAATAGTAATCCTCCCCCAAAAAGTAAAGCCTCCCCAAAAAATAAAAGCCCTGGAACATATGACTTCTACCATACTTTCAAAGAATTAATACCTTGATTTCTCAATCTTCCTCCAAAAAATTGAAAAGCAGGGAAAACTTCCACATACTTTTCATGAGGCAAATATTACACTGACTCCAGAACCAGCCAAGAACATCACAGGAATATGAAACTATAGAATATCTCTGAAGAATATACAAACAAAAATTTTCAACAATATGTTAATAAACCAAATTCAATATTATATTAAATAAATCATACACTGATAAATTGGGTTTTATTTCAAGAATGCAAAGGATTTTCCAACATGTGCAAATATATAAATTGATATGTCACACCAAGAAATAAAAATATAAAATCATAGATCATTGTACTAGATACAGGAAAAAAGAAAACATTTGATAAGATTTGACACTTATTCATGATAAAAACCCTCTAAAAGGGTTTGACATACTTCAACATAACAAGGGCTATGTATGTATGATAAAACCAACCCAATATGACCCTAAATTGTAAAAAAGAGAACACATTTCCCCTAAGATCAAGAGCAAGACAATGATGTTACCTCTTACCCATTATTCAACATCATTTTGAAAGTTTTAACCAAAGAAATTAAAGAAAATGACATAAATCAAAGTTGCAAGTAAAACTATCATTATTTGTAGATGACTTGAAAATATGCATAGAAAATCACAGAGTATAGTAGTAAAAAGGTATCAGATACCTCACTCCCAGTTCAGTGAGTTGGCAGGCTACAGAATTAATATATAGAAATCTGTTTCCTATATGCAAATAATTATCTAGCATAAAGGAAATCAGGAAAATTATCCACTTTATAATCACAGCAAGTACATGTAATACTCTTCAATAAATTTTAACCAAAGAGATAAAAGACCTTTATATTGAAAACTGTAAGTCATTATTAAAAAGAGGTACAAGATGTAAAGAATAGAAGTATATTCCAATCTCATGGATTGGGAGAAGTAACAATTGTTAAAAATGTCCATTTTACTTGAAGTTATATATATATATATATTTGATGTAATCCATATCAACATCCCAATGACTCTTCATAAGTATAAATGAAAAAATCAAAATACTATACTGTGACTATAAAAGATCCCAAGTAGCAAAAATAATCTTGAGAATAAAGGAATGTAAGTGAAAATATCATGTTCCCTGTACTCACACTATACTACAAAGTGATAGTAATCAAAACAGCATTGTACTGGGATAAAAATGGGCACATAGGTAATAGAACTGGATTGAGAACCCAAGAATAAATATGCACATACGCAGACTACTAAATTATGCCAAAGGAGCCGTGAACACACAATGGGGCAAGGGTGTTTCATCATTAATTGGTGCTAACAAAACAAAACATTACATGCTAAAAAATGAAACGAACCCATTCTCCATATATATTAATACATAATTTACGTACATCAATTAAAAATGGGATAAAAGGGATATATAAAAATGGACATGGATATATAAGACATGAATCCATAAAATCCATAGAATACATAGGTGACATGCTCCTTGACTTTAACCTTAGAAACAACTTTATAGATTTGACTCCAATGGCAAAGGATACAAAAGCAAACTTAGACTATATAAAACATAAAAAGCTTCTGCATTGCAAAAATTTATGTCATCAAAACTAAAGGGCATACTATCAATTTTCATATATATGAAAATCTTATATTTGAAAAGAGGGTAATATTAAAATATATAAAGAAGCACTAGTTACAATCTGACTGGTGTTTCATTTCCTTCATGCCCTTCTAAGACTCTGCTTTCTGGTGTTGCTTCCTTGATCTACTATATTTATATGACCCTGAAAGCAGAGTTTGAGAAATAAAATAGGCTTAAATAATTGACATTTTAACTTATTTTAGGAGAGATGAGTGAAGGGACAGGAAGAGTGAGAAAGATAAAGGTCATTATTAGGATTTATTAACTGGTTATGCAAAATGGAAGGTAGTTCTCTCAGGACCTTCTGAAAAGCATACAGTTTTTTTTTTTTTCAAATAAAGTAAAAGCTTCTGAAACATTTACTCACCAGCTATCGTCAACCCTTGTTTGAGGTTTCCTCTAGGGTCATTAAATCACTTGTATTACAGGAAGTAATTTGTTTATGTGCCAAGTGGGATCCCACAGTGCCAGCAAGACCTTGGGGTAGACAGAAAGACATATACAGCATGCTCGAAGTAGATCACTACAGGGTGAGTGAGATAAATTTGAGTTCACGCATAACTGCCCAATTTAGCTCTATTAAATTAATAATCAGGTGGGCTAAGGAGATGTGCTACATTGTCATCAGGGCATCTACTTGAGAAGGTGAGAAATAAATATTTTATTGCACATTTGAATCAGAAGTTGAGATTCATTCGCTCTAGGAAAACCCCTCTAGATGTTGTTTTGAAAAGAGAGGAATAATTCATTTTTTTCAGGAAGAAGACAGAATTCTGACAAAAATAGAAATGAAGCATATTCTTATACTTTGCACAGTATATATCAGCTAACCTAAGACTTTCTCCTCCCATCCAATAAACTTTTCTGAATAGATGATACAGGGTGTAAAATACATGTCCTTCACTTACTCATCATAAGAAAAAAGCTTAAATAGATGCAAATATAGATATATGGATGAAGATGAAGATATAGATATATGGATACAGATATTGATAATTTAGATATATAGGTACTAACACATATATTAAATTTATATTATGTATAAAAATAAATGAAATGAGAAACAATCCTAACAGACATAGAACACAAATCAGAAGTTAAAGGCAGTGGTTGAAATAGATAGGATCGGAGAGAATAGAAGGTAACTTGATTTTGGAAATGGGAAATCTACAAGACTGCAATTCTTTAAAATATCAGACCTTATTCTTCTACCTAAATATCAAACTCATATTGACAAGCAGTGTTTCGATTTCAACTCTAATTTAAAAAAAAGTCTATACAAAGTAATGGAAATGACACAGAAAAAAGGAGAGATTCAAAGACAATATTTGAATTTTCTAAATTCATTGGTAAAGAAAGAAACTGAGTAAAATAAAAAAATATGAGAAATCATATGCATCTTAATGGCCTACAAGATACTTGTGCTTGGGAGTTATCTGTAGATTAATAACCTGTAAGCATGAAAACTATTGATTGAGAGAACTTCAAATGAATCTATTTCTAATGTGTCAATAAAGTCATCACAGACAGGGAAGGGTAGGATGGTCAGATAGAATGGACATATTAAGGAAATAACCTCCAGCAAGTTGTGTAAAAGCAAAAATACACAATGATAGGAAAACTTTAAATAATCACATGATACATCATTATGCTGTTCCAATTGTGCTAAACTGAGATTAAAATTCACTCTGAAAGTATGACTTGGTAATGAATTGTAATTATCAGCTCCTGTCAAATTTTCTCAGATCTTTGAATCTAGAGACCCATTTGACACACTGCATTGTTTTATATGATTTTAAATGTTTTCAACTTTATTTTCATTTAGTTGGTTTTCTATATTAGAATTTATCATTATAGGATAAATCCTAAATATTTAAACATTATTAGGGTTGTTTTAAATTGATGATATTTGCATAACATAATTGCTGATAAGATATAGGACACTAACTCAGGCATATTTTACATCATGAAAAAAAAACATGATCTACTTAAAAAATTGTTAGTTACATGATAAGAACTCAGTCAAGCATAATAACATTGCTGCTGCTCATTATTCAACATATCTTCATTTAGCACTAAATAAAATTCATCTATAATCATTGATTATGGGCATTATTCTGAAATCTATATTGTGAAATGATATGGGAAAAAAGATTGTGATACTCTTTGCAAACTTTTGCCAGTGTAGCTTGATCATTTGTATCCAGGACTATCATTTGAGTAGTATAATTATGATAATTATAGATAACCTCTATTGAACAAATAACATATATTGACCTTTAGGAATTCTTAAGGTCAGGAACTCCTTTGTTCCTGTGTTTTTACAATTAATTCCTCCAAAATGCATAGGTAAGTTTCAAGATTTTTCCCATCAAAAATCTAAGGAACTAAGGTAAAAGCAAAAAAGATGAAATAAATTTATAAGATTATATAGCACAATTTGGATGAAGTAGATTTCAAGCTCATAAGTACTGAAAATGGAAAGGAAGGATGAAGAAGAGAAAGGAAGGGAAAAGAGAAAAGGAGACTAAGGAATAGTAGAGATGAAAGGGAGGAAGTGAAACATGGTATAAAGATAATCAGGTAAATTGAAATACAAAGACAGAAATACATAAGGTATCATAATGAACAGAGAAGAAAAAAGTTATTGAATAGTAGTATATGCAGTTATAGTTTATATATATATACAAACATTATATAACATTATATATATAACATTACAATAAATGTGGTATGTATACAATTTTTGGTATGTATACAATTTAGAATGATTTCATAATATTTAGCAAATTCATATTTATTAGTAGGTACCTAATGTATATTGCACATAATGCTTACAATTTAGAGTTAGAATTATGTATCTATATATAAATACAGAGAGATGGAGATAATATGAAAGAGGAAAAGAAAAAAGATAAAGAGATTAATGAATAGTAAAGATTAAAATCACTAAGCCTTGAATTTTTCCCAAAATGTAGGAGACAAAATTCTTATTCTTGAATAGAAAGGAACTGAATTAATCATACTTCCATTCTTCCTGTCTCCATAATGGAATCATCACAGACTTTTGAGCAATTGCCAAAAGAGGCCAATGACCCAGAAAATATGATCACAATTTGCAATGACAGCTACAGAGAGTTCATACTCCTGGGCTTCTCTGACAAGCCATATTTAGAGAAGATATTGTTTTGGATAATTCTGATTTTTTATGGCTTGACTATTATAGGAAATATGATCATAATTCTTGTTTCCTGGAAGGATCCCAAACTCCACATCCCAATGTATTTCTTTCTTTCCAATCTTTCCCTTCTGGAACTCTGCTTTACTAGCAGCTGTGTTCCACAGATGTTGGTTAATTTTTGGGGTCCAAAGAAGACTATCAGCTACATTGGTTGTGCCATTCAACTCTATGTCTTCTTGTGGCTTGGGGCCACTGAGTGTGTCCTTCTTGTCGTCATGGCTGTAGACCGTTATGTGGCAGTGTGTCACCCACTTCAATATACCACTATCATGCACCCAAAACTATGCCTGCAGCTGGCCATCGTTGCATGGGGGACTGGCCTGGTTCAGTCTCTGATCCAGTCCCCTACCACCCTCAAGTTACCCTTCTGCTCTCACCAGAAAGTGGATGATATCGTATGTGAAGTTCCAGCCCTGATTCAGGTCTCCAGTGCAGATACAACCTACAATGAAATCCAGATGTCCATCGCTAGTATCGTTCTCCTGGTGGTACCTCTGATCATTATCCTTTCCTCTTATGGCGCTATTGCTCAGGCTGTGCTGAAAATTCAAACAACTTCAGGGCAGAAGAAAGCATTTGGCACCTGTGTTTCTCACCTTCTTGTGGTTTCCCTCTTCTATGGCACAGTCACAGCTGTATATCTTCAACCCAAGAATCAATATGCTCGTGAACGGGGCAAGTTTTACACTCTCTTCTATACTGTTGTAACCCCAACTCTTAACCCACTTATCTACACCCTAAGAAACAAGGAAGTAAAGGGGGCAATAATAAGACTAGGGAGGAGGACTTGGAACTTCCAGAATAACTAAAGAGTTTGACTGATACTTAATGTGAGAAGTGAAAATAAACTAAAAATATACTTCCTAACTCTAAAGTAGGAAACTTTCACTTGTTCAAGCTGAAAAATCATTTCCATTTAGAAATGATTGATTAGGTCCTTACTTTCTTCATGCTACTAATTTAGGCACATTATGGTATAGGAAGGAATATATTTAATAGTCAGTTTCTTAAAGAACATACAATACAATAGATTTGGGGAAGAAAAGACATACAAACTTGCAAAATAAAAAGACCAAGCAACGTGTTTCATGCCTCTTTATTTCTCTTTTTCCTTTTGTACATTCTATTTTCCTCTAACTCAAGCAATACTTTAATTCCAACAAGACCATAGTTATGAGATAGATATTTCTACAAAAATGCATACTTTTATACGATGTTGGGTCTTGGCTCTGAATTATGTCTGCTTCCTTGTCTCAGTATGACCATTGTTTACGTGTTTTGTGCTTGAAAATCCCTAGTACAAAAGTGTTAGCCAGCAGAAATTCACATTTACTGCTCCCTGTTACTGCTGCTGTGTCTAAGTTTCTTAGTTTAAGTTTTGATATCCTGGATCCCAAATTACAGGAATAGGCTTCTATGTTTAATTTATTTGAACCTCAGTTGTAATGAAATGGTTTTTTTTAATTTTCTTTTTATCAGAATCAACTCTTCTTAATTCTCTTACAGGTTTTTTTTCCTGTTAAACAAAATATTTTATGTTTACTGAAATACTATTGATTTACAGCACTGTATATTATTTAAAGTTATAGGATTATGTCCTTCATGTCTTTATTACCATACCATACCAACCACCAAGGCACCATAGTTCTCCACCATGGTCAGTTGTGTCTCACCCCCACTTTGCTCTCCACTTTCTAATTGCCCTTTGGGTAGCCTTAATTCTATGGCTTCCTAGGGTTTATTATTGGTTTGGACTGACATGACCTTTTGTTTTATAAACCTATATATTCTAGATATAAGTGAAACAGTCTGGTATTTGTATTTAGCTTAGCTTTATCCCCTCCTATTGCATTTATGTTATCAAAAATGGCAAGATTTTATTTTTCCTTATAGTTGATTAGTATTCCATTGGACATATAGACCACATCTGCCTAACCCATTCATCTGTTTCCAAAACATGAATATTGAAATAGTGCTGCAATGACCACAGGAATGCATCTATCCCTTCAAATTAGGTTTGTTTGGTTTTTTTTTTTTTTTGCATTATTTGGGTAGATACATGGGATTGCAATTACTGAATCATCTATTAGACCTATTTCAAATATTTTGAGAAATCTCTATATTCTTTTGCATAGGGGCCAGGTAAGTTTACATTCCCACCACAGTGTACAAGGTTCTGTTTTCTCTACATACAAGCCAGTACTTGTTGTTTCTAGCCTTTCTGTCTGTGCCATTCTCACAGGTCTGAGGAGGCATCTCGTTGTGGTTTGATCTGCACTTCCCTAACAATAAGTGAAGATTATAATTTATTCATATGCCTATTTTCTGTTTTGTCTCTGCTAGGGAGAAATGTCTTTTTTAACTTTAATACCCTTTCTTTTTTAATAGAGCCACTTATTTTCCTTTTGCTGAACTGTATGAGGTATTGTAGTTTTTGGGTATCAGCTCCTGTCAGTTGTATGATGTACAAATATTTTCTACTACTTGTAGAGTACCATTTTATTTTGGTGACTTTGGATAAGTGATGCAATCTGGTATTTGTCTTGCACTTTCTGATCTATTTCATAAGGAATAATACCCTCCAACTCCATCCAGGTTGCTGCAGAAAGCAAGACTTTACCTTTATGGAAGGTTGAATAGTATTTCATTGTGCATGTCTACCACAGCTTCCTGATTCACTCATGTGTATCAGGACATTTAGGTTGTTTTCATAGCTTGGTCATTGTAAATAGTATTGAAAAGAACATGAGAGGGCATGTTTTCCTTCAAAATATTTTTTTTCAGGTAGATACGTAGGAGTAGAATTGCTGGGTGATATGGCAGGTCCGTTTGGAAATCCTTGAGAATATACTGTTTTTTATAAAGGCTGGAGCAGTCTGTTTCCATCATCAATATAAGATGTTCTCTTTTTTCCTCCACATCCTTTAGAGGACTTGTTTCTATCTTTTTGATAAAAGTCTTTCTCAGAGGTGTGATGTGGTCACTCCTAGTGGTTTTGATTGGCATTTCCCTGACAATAAGTGATGATAAGCACTGTTCACAGGGCTGTTAAACATCTGCATATGTTCTTTTGAGAAGTGATTATTTAGCTATTTTGTCCCCTTACTGCTTATGTTATTTGTTTTCTTTTTGTTAAGTTGTATGAGTTCATTTTACATCTTTGATATCAGCTCTTTGTCAGATGTATGGTTTACAAATGTTTTCTTCCATTCAGCAGGATGTCTTTTTGTTTCATTGAAAGTTTATTTACTGTGCAGAAGCTTTTTAGTTTGATGTAGTCACAATTGTTTATCACCTTTTTTTGTTTTCCTTCCTACTGGAGACAAACTAAAAAGAAAAGCCATCTAAAACACATACTGTGGAGAGTTTTGTCTATATTTCTTCTATATTTATTGTGGATTTGTAACCAGTGGCTAAAGCCAAAATGTTAGGGAGAAAATATGTCCTGAATGAACTCTACAAATAGGTTTAGTGTCTCCAACCCCCCTCCAGACCAAAGATATCCAAGATACCAAGAACTACAAATCCCATAATGTCATCATCACTGAAGGGAGGATTGCTGGGACCTGAGGGTGGAGTTAAGCAGCCAGGTTTAGTATAAAACCAGACATGTGGGCCTTTGGGGCTCTCTTGGTTCTTCTGTTTCTCAGTGTGCTGTTAGGGTCCAGCTAGGTGGAACTGGTAGGACACATTGACCAATTTATATCCCGCTCTTCTCCCTGAGTTATTCATTTCTTCATTCCTCCTTCTTTTGTAAACAAACCCCTTAGTCACCTTTTTTGTGTGTGCCTGTAGTTGAGTCTTAATATAAGTGCCTTTGAAGTGCACAGGTGAGAATCCATAGTGAGGCAACCCATTTTATATCAGCGTTGCCCTATAACCAAAAGACTGTTAGAGGTGGTGCCCTCTACAAGGAGTATCTGGTGAGGATAGATAGCCTCAGGGAAAATGCTAAAAAGTAGGCTGGGGCAACTAATAGTAATATAAGGTACTGCAGAACGGGCAGAGGAAGAGAGTCTACATCATGGAATCTTAGTACGGGGTGTCAGTGGATTTGGGTCCCCACTGCGCCAATCTTTAGGAAGGCTGTTGTGGCCTAGCAGAAAAGGCAAAGACCCGGGAGTCATTTGACTGCTGGAGCTGTTTTGCAAGGCAAAGTTTTGAGGCTTTGCAAGTAGCCAAGCAACTGAAACTGTTTTTTGGTTTTGCTGCTGTTGTGGCTTGGTGGAGAAGGCAAAGACTTGGAGTCTCGCATTTTTCTGAAATGCATGAGTGTGGCTGCTTTTCAGGTTGTTTGGCTGCTGCTGTTGAGTGTCGCTTGCTTGTCTGGTGCTGCGCTGGGGCATCTCGGCAGCTCATGAAACTTTTCCTGTTGTGTCTTTTGCTGACTTTGCAAGTTGGAATTTGTCCTATCGTCTGACTGCCATATGTCCTCAATGGTAGGAAGATGCCGTTTCAGACATGTGGCCTATTGCTCGAGAGAGGGGCTCCGTGTCTTCATTGTGGGAAGACGTCATTTTACCTGCTTTTGTGCAGGACTGAGAAACACTGCACATGGCTCTGGGTGAGGTAAAGGCCAATTTTGGCCCTCAGTAACTCTTTGCTTTTTCCCTGGTTTGTTAAATAAATCCCTTTGTTGCTGTTCTCTTGCCTGAGTAGTCTTGCAGTTGTGTGCATGTGAAGAACTCAGACACTGACTGGGTGAACTGTTTGGGCATTGTCCTTTACCAATTTTAGTGCCCCTTGCTGCCCTGTATCCGAATCAGGTCTTAGATACAAGCCTTTTATACATTTTATTTTTGTGGTGTGAAATATTGTCTCAGTTTCATTCTTTTGCATGAAATTGCTCAATTTTACTAGCACCATTTGTTGAAGATACTTTCCTTGGTCCAGTGTATATTTTTTCTACTTTATAATAGATTAACTTTACATATAGGTGGATTTATTTCTGGGTTTGAATTCCATTCCATTGGTCTGTATGCCTGTTTTTTTTTTTTTCCAGTACCATATTGGTTTAATTATTATTGCTTTGGAGTATAGTTTGAAGACTGGAGTGTGATGCTGCCATTCTTTTTCTTTTTGGTCTTGATTGCTTTGACTATCCAGTGTCTTTTGTGGTTCCATATGATCTTCAGTTATGTTTGTTTTATTTCTTCTGAAATTCCCACTATCACACAATTCTTGGAGGTGTAGTCTAGTATTTGCAACTCCTGTGATTCTCTATATCTCAAAATAACTTTATTTTTCCTTTGAAGGGGAAACCTGTAGTATAGAGTACCCTTTGCAGATAGATTTTAACTTTAAATATTTGGAACATGTAATTTTATTCTTTCCTTTCCTTGCCTGTAATGTTTCTTCAGAGAAGTCTGATGCTAACTTGATCTGGGTACTTTTTATGTTACCTATTATCTTCCCCTTGCCAACTGAAGTATTCTCTCTTTGTCCTGAATTCTTGGAAATATCATGAGTAATATGTATTGGTATAGTTATCATTTTTATTTAGGTATGTCAGTGTTCTTTTATCTTTCTGAATTTAAACATTTATTCATTCCTTTCTCTAGGATTGGGATGTCTTTCTTCATTATTTCTTTAAATACATTTTCTGGTCCTTTCTTCTTCTTCAGATATTCCCACTATTCTTAGATTGTATTTCCTCATGAAGTTGGATAATTTGTTTCTCTCTTTCTTTCTCTACCAGGATTCTTTGTGTATTCATATCCTCAATTACACTATTTCTTTCTTCCATTTGATATATTCTAATTCTATAACTTCCTACTGAATGTTTCACCTTCTAGATGCTTCTTTTTATATTCTGAAACTTCATTATTAGCTTACTGACATCTTCATTTTTTATCTTCAGTTTATTGATTTTATTTCTAGGGATATTCATTTCTTTTCTGAGCATTTCTATTTCTTTATCATTGTAATTTTAAGTTATTTTTGATATAGGAGCATATCTTCCATAACTTTGAAGTTGAGTTCAGAGATTTATTCTTTGTGTTGTATTATTTCCCTGAGCACGGATGTGGTCATTTGTTGGCTTTTACTTTCTCTCCTTTACTTGTTTTAGGGTCCAGCCGCGGTAGCTTGGACTTCCTCTGTGATTGGCTCCTCCCCATTGCTGGTTAGGGGTCTCACTGTTCTAGGTGAGCAAGTGCTGCAGTTTCCATAAGGTCAAAAAGACGGAGACTCCTCTGGCACCTCCCCTGTCTGAGATCTGGTGTCCCAGCTGTTTGGGCTTGTGCTGGTCAAGTGGCCTGTGGCTAGGTGGCTTTTGTCACAGCATGATTCCTGGCTCTCAGGGTCTGTGTCAGATTCCTATGGTTTGATTTTCATTTGATGAGTCATTTTACTGTATATCTGGGAAAAAGGAATGATGCTTGTTTGGTTGTAAAAAATTGTTTATTATTGTTATTTTTCACCTTTATTGAGGTTAACTGAAAAAACATTTAAAATGTACAACAGAATTATTTGATAAATAGAATTGCTTACAACAATCAACTCAACACAGCCATCAATTCACATCATAATTATTTTTGTGCATTAGCAAAAAATGTTTAAGATCTCTAATATTCACAAATATCAAGCATATGATATAGTAATATTAACATAGTCACCATGTTGTGCATTAGATATAAGTTATTAATTTTATTCCTTAGTTTGTATCCTTTGACCAACTTCCCCCAATTTCACAAGTCCCCAACACAGGGCAACAATCATTCTACTTCCATTTGTTTGAGCTCAACATTTTTTTAAATATTCATATATAGGTGATAACATTCAAGGATTTGTACCTTTATTTTTTCTTTCATCTTTCATTTAGTATAAACCCCTAATGATTCATCCATATTGTGATGAATAACATTTTCGTGCTTCTTTTGATTGAATAATTTTTCATTGTGCACACACATATACACACTTTCACTTAAATAACTGCATTATAATCTTGTATACACTGGGCCTCCCTGGTGGCACAAGGGGTTAAGTCACAGCACTATGGAGCTATACACAGCCACTGCAGCACGAGTTCAATGCCCAGCCAGGTTGCTGACCCACATGACCCAGCAGACCACTCCTGTCTCACCCACTGCTCCTCTCAGCAGTGTATTTCAGTATATCCTCCTGTTTTGCTCCCTACTCTGTCTCTGGTGAATCCTCTCACTCCCTCCATCTCTGGCCTATACCCCAGTCTTTTTATGCATAAATAAATGAATCTTAAAAAAAATGTATTTTAAAAAATCTTATATATACTTTTGTATATGATATTGCCCTCCTTTTCTTTGAGGTAACATTGCATTATAATATCATATACATTTCAGGCATGCATAATTGAAAATCAACATGTATATACTACATTGTGTATATATAGTTGTGTACACTTATATATTTATATTTTTTCATCTATTTATTCATTGATACACATATAGTTTGTTTCCATATCTTGACTTAATGGATAATGCATTATGAACAAGGTGTGAAGACATATTTTTGAAAATACTGATTTTATTTCCTGTGGATATATGCACTATATATATAGTAATTGGAATGACACATTGTAGTGTAGTCCAAATTAAACACATTTTAAGGTACATTATACTGTTTTGATCATGACTATAGCAATTTACATTCTCACCAAGAGTATACAAGTTTTCCCTTCCTCCATATTCTCACCAACATTTGCCATCTCTTGACGACTGGCAGCCTAACAGTGAAGTGAATCTCATTGTAGTTTCTGATTTGCATTTTCTGGGGATTATTGCTGCAGAATATCTTCTCATGTACTTGTTAGCAATTTGTATATCTTTGAAAAATTATCTCTTCATTTTTTTAAATCATCTTACTATGTTTCCTATGGAATTATATAAGTTCTTTAGATGTTATTATCCATCATTATCAGGAACTTAGTTTGCAAATATTTTGTACTTTATAGGCAATCTTTCATTTTGTTTATAGTTTCTTTGCTATGCAGAAGAGTTTTACTTTAATGTAGTGTCAGATGTTTATTTGTTTGTATGCTGTGGTAACATATCCAAAATATCATCACTAAAAACAAGGTTAGCATTTTCCCTATTTTTTCTTCTTGAACTTTAACAATTTCAAGCTATACAATTAAGTCTTAAATTCATTTGGCGATAATCTTTACTTTGCTGTAAAAGAGAAGTCCAGTTTATTCTTTTGTATGGGAAGATCCAGTTTTTCAAGCATCATTGATTAAGGAGATTATTATTTTGTCATTCAGTATATGTGAGTCCTTTAGTTGAACATTAAATGCATTGATTTATTTCTGGCCTCTACTTCCTGTTCCACTGATTTAGGTATCTGTTTCTGTGCAAGTACCATGCTGTTTTGTTTACTATGTAATTTTATATATAATTTGAATACAAACTGAAGTCAGAAATTATGGAGCTTTAGAAATTGTGTTCTTTGTACTCAAGATTACTTTGATTATTTGAATCTTTTATTTTTTTTGCATTTCTTTTTTTTAATATAAATTTTTTTAATTTACATATATTTGACATCAATTGTAATCCCCATGTATTCCCTATCACCATATCACCAGTGCACCATCACCTCAGTCCCCCGTGCTCCCGCCTGCCCTCCACCCTTTCCCTCTTCCCTCCCCACCAAGTGTCCCCAATTTGTCTTTGTCTTTTCATTTTTGGTTTTTGTTTCTTTCTTGTTATTATTATTATTGTTGTTGTTGTTCTTATTCCTTTCCTTGATCCTCCTTTGGTTCCCTTATATTCCTCCCAGGGGAGGAACCATCTGGTATTTTTCTTTTGCCTTCTGACTTACTTCGCTGAGCATAATCCCTTCCAGTTCCATCC